>OVAX01000246.1:0-100840 GCA_900406405.1 Lepidium africanum | reverse complement strand
TCCCGAACTCGTTGCAAAAATGGACTCCTTAATTCGTTGCAAAACTTTTGTCCCAAACTCCACCCCAAATTTATGGTTGTAATTCCGTTGCAGATAATAGAGTCCCTAATCCCTCTCTAATTTTCGTTGTAAATCCGTTGTAGNATAGAGTCCCTAATCCCTCTCTAATTTTCGTTGTAAATCCGTTGTAAAAAACGTTGCTATTTCGTTGTAAAGTTTACTACGACTTAACAACGCATTTACAACGTATTTTACAACGATATTGCAACGAAATCTGTGCAACGAAATAGCAACGAAAACGTTTCATTGCAAATTTAACAACGCAATTACGATGAAATACGTGTTGCGACGATCAGTTTACAACGAAACGCGTTTCGTTGCTAGTTCGTTGTAAAATGGTTTTACAACGAATTAGCAATGCGAAAAAGCGTTGCAACACTAATGTTTTGTTGTAGTGATGCCCTATGCTGCAGTATTTTTTTTAAATTTTTTTTGTAAAATAAATATGACGAAAAAATTTGGAAACAATATACAAACAAATAAAATAATATTATGATGCAATATCATATTGTCTCCACCATGATTTCAGAAAATGAAAAGTGCAATACATAAACTCAACAACAAATTTTATAAAACACCATAATACATCACCAAATACTGCATCTATCAATTAATCATTTGTGACCCGAACAATATCATCGTCATCATTCATAAGTCAAATTCGAGCTTCTTGTTCAATCATCTTTAATGTCGTTCTTTTCGATTTCCTTCCTGCAGTTAAATACTTGCTTCTAATAGTCCATAGCAATGTCATGTTATTTCTTGCTCCAATTTATCTTCTAGCTATTTTCCGAGTTTGCTGTTAGTTGTAGTTTTTTGTTCATCCTCATTATCTTTTATGTTTCGTAATTATTTATTAGAAAATTGACTTTTCATCTTTCGTAATTATTTATTTTTTCTAAACAATTTTTTCGCGGAACAATATAGTTTAATTTTTTAAAATATAGTTTCTGCTGAGATATAAATAGATTATAAAATAATTTACAAATGTTTATTAATTTATGTATTCATTTTTATAATATGCATAAATTTCTATTTATATATAATAGATCTATCATTCACACATAAATGAAATTATGAAAATAATCAAACTAAAAATAGGAGTTGTACACAAAATCACGTTTTGGAAAGATGTTGTATTATAGAAAGCCCAACTAATTATTGATTAGGTGTTTTATTCAAATTTGATGATGTGTATTAATGAATTAATTTGATTGGTTTTCATCTTTAATTGTTTTATTGATGTGTCAACTCCATAACGCACCAAAATGCTTAGGTGTCAGATGGAGAGAAACTATCAGATGGAGAGACAGACCCATGTGATTAGTAAGGGGTTCAATTGAACCCTCTTAAATTTCGAAAAAGAAAAAATTATGTGGAAAAATTATACTTTGTAATAATCAAATTCACATACTTCATTATTTTGACACTCATGTAATTAAGTAAATTTCAATAAGTAGTACAAAATCCACTCACCAATTCTTTTTTGTAGGAATTCTTTTCTTGTACTATCTCATAATCACACAATTACTTTATTCAATAACTCACTTATTTGAAAATAATTTATTTTAAATTTATTTTTAATCAACAATTATATCGAGAAGTTCCAATTATAGTCTAAAGTTTACACCTTTAAATCTCTTTGTTATCTACAATATGTGGCTGAATGAGATTGAACCCTTAATAAATGAATCATTAGCTGAAACATTCTAACCACTAGAATGATGTTCATATCGATTGTATTTTTATATAGTATTTATCATTTACTATGAAAAGATGTTTTATGATTTTATAAAAAGAAAATATTTTGATATTTATTTTTGTTATGACCCCGGTAAAAATAATTTTTGGGTCTGCTACTGCTTTGCTCCACTACATTTGATTAATGTTGACAAAAAAGTTATTCAGGTTAATGTTGTTAAGTGTTTGTAAATATTTCTACTAAATTATCATTTATCTAATTTTTTAACTCAAAAATATACAAGAATGCTTTTTTAATAGATCATTACGGAGTAATCCGAACGATCTCGGCAAATTTCCGCATATGAAAGCTCATTGAGCACTTAATTACATACCATACAAATTATTTATATTTAGAAGGACTGAGATTTTCAACACCAAATTAGTAGAGAGTAAAGACTTTACATCATCCAAGCAAATGTAGAGCCGACTAACCTAAAAACAACACTACAAATTTTGAACAGAAATTAAACCTAAACTTCTATGAGTTTACATTTTAAGGCTTAGCTTGTAATTCATCTATCCGCTGAATTTCCTACCACCTCTAATATACAAAGCACAAAAAAAATCACTACAAGCCTTTCAGCAGTTTACACGTTTATCAATGTGCTAGTATTTTTTAACTTTTAATATAACTTCTCAGATATACACCACCAAAACTCTAAACTAATAAACCAAAAAAGAAAAAATCTAAAACGGAAGCTATATTTGTAAGGTAACAAGATACATGATGTAATAAATTCATGTTAATAGTAGTGACGGTGCAGAGATAAAACAGAGATATGTTAGGAAGAGAACATATTTTTCATGATGTCATAAATTCAGATTCACAGTGGTGAGCTACTGCAAATATTATTTGATCCTTTCATAATTCACATGGTGACTGTAATTTTCGGAATTTGTAAACAAAAGATCTTATTATAAACATAAATAGTGTCGGACGAAAGAGACGAGAGAGAGATAGACTCTGTGTGTGTTAACACTGAGGCCCCAAAAAAGGTTATAATATTTATCTGAATTTGGATTCATATAAGAACCGACAGCGACAAACCAGAAATTTGACCTTTTTTTCCTTATCTCTCTTTTTTTTTTATTAATTGTTTTTTTCTACTTTTCGAGTAGATGAGGTTACACTATTAACTTCGTTATTAATTTATGCCGTCCAAATTGTTCTGTACAGTGTCGGAAGACTAAAATCCCAATTAATATTCATATAAAAATTTCCCTTAACTTAATGCTGCTATTCGTTATATTTCAATTTAGTGAACTCATAAAAACAGTGAGATTTTGAAAGTTGTAAGAATAAACTTAGGCGTAACTGGCGTAAGATATGGTGATTAGATGACAGTTGAAAATGCTAATATATCTACTTTAATTTTCTTTTACAGAAAATAATTTACGAGATGAAAAAGATAAAAGAGAAAGGAAAATAATAAAAAAAAGTGAACACAAACTTTGATGTAGGAAAGAAATCACGTGGACTGACATGCAAATTCAATGTAATAAAAGTTTAACTACATATACGGTTCTGTGTAAAACACAACTAACTCTTTCTCATTTTGGTTGTACACTTATTACCATAACTATCTACTATCCCCACTTCTACCTTCTTTTTTTTCATAAACAAAAACATGATCCATAATTTAAATATATTTTGGATTAATAAGACATGATCCATAATTTAAAACCCATAATAATTTACTCTCGGATTAATAATCAAAACTGAAAGAAAAACGTTCTTAAAAACCCAAAAATAACATAGATATGGGATTTTTTTTTTTTTTTGATAAAGGGCTTTCTTCGATATGGGATATTGATTATGGCCGTGGGATCATGAACATAGGATTCACCGTGCAATGCGGCAATTTTAGGCTTCTTATACAAAGTAATTTGAATCAAAACAGTAGCAATTAAAATATTCATCAAAACATAAGTTTGATACCAAACTAATTACAAAAGTCTCTTATACCTGTTTTAGAGACTACACGAATTATAGAGACAAGGGCAACCTAAAATTTTTTTTACATCTAAAGCAAAAATAAATTAAAAAATGAAACAATATTTTGAGGGATTCAAACCAATTGTAATATGTTATCACTATCTTCCAACAAAACCTCAAACATGATATCTTTAAAACTGCTTATATTTTTTGGCACATAAAATTCATGTTTTATGTGTTTTAGTCTGTGGTTGACAAATTTAAAAAATGTTGTTTTAGCTTGTGGCCGATACCAATGGAGAGGTTACTAACTACTATAAATTACATGTTATAGCGACTAAAATCTGGAACTCTTTTCAACTGTCAAAAATAATTTTAAAGCTGACTGCTCTATCGATTTTTGAATCATATATTTTAAAGTTCTAAAATCCAATACAAAGAGTGATCCACATATAACTCTTCTACGATACAACTGCTGCCTTTTGTATGTAATTGCAAAACTTTTGACTATAATAGTTGTTTTGGGTACTGAAACACTTGTCAAAGAATAATGAAAGCCTAACAACAGTTTCTATGTATATATAGTGCCAAATCTCACTATGAAAAAAGTTGATCAACCTTTATAGATAATAATATTGCCAACATAAACAGATCATACGGAAAAAATATATCAAAAATGAAGAATCTCTTTCATCGAATTTGTTTTGTAATAGTAGTTGACCCCCAAAACTTATGTTTACTACAACTTCTAGTTTGGTTATTATCTAAAAAGACATCACCAGCTTCTTACCCAAAAAAGATTACGATCCAAAACAAAAACTTAAAAAACTTTTGTAATAGAAAGAGATTTATACGTGTGATCAACTCGTCGTAAAAATTATAACCGTAAGAGAATCTTTTTTTACAACGCTTTTTGAAACAATTTTTTGATGTTATTCACGCATCAAAATGATACCCATTTCTTTATGTGCTAAAAATGATTACTTAAACACGCAATAATTTTTTTTTTACGGCTGGAACATAATAATTAACATTTTATTATTCGATTTAGGAATTGTTACTATGCAAGTAGAGGAAATTTTGTGTTTATCCAATTTAAAGCTGCCTCTCCTGTCTTTATCCTTCTGCATTTTTCGTACACATCTGAAGCAGTCTGTTTTTTTGTTTCCTTCTTAATCGAATTGTTGAAAAGCAAAGAAAGTAATTCGTACATAATAGCCGTTAATTTGAAACTATAAGAAATACTAACATAACTTAATATGTGTTGTATTTTGTTTGTATGGGAAATTCTTTAAGTGTTACATGCTATAATAAAAGTGAAACGAGTCAAGAAAGAACTATCTTACCAATGGTATTGTACATAGAGATAAATTTTTCAGAAGTATTGTCAAGAGAATCCGATTTAAAATGCCTCTCAGGCTCGCTCGAAAGATAACAAGGACACGAAAATATTTGGACAGAGAATAACTCCAGACCGTATTTGTCCTCTCGCCAAACTAATATATCAATGAAGACAAAATGCTTTAACCAGTCTGTCTACATGGACACTAGTCACTATAAGGAATCATGAACGATTTATCTCTTCAAGGTTTCTGTCGACCTTGAGACAGTGACGTTCTAACCACACGTCTCAAATACAAGTGTATCAATCAAGATTTCTATTTCCACAACTTCGCAAAGCCTAATCTTACAATCTAACAAGGGTTCTTACCATAACAACAGGAGCAAATCAATAGCCACTTTAGCACCCATTTAATTCAAAACTCACTCTAGTGACGAAGATGCACGGAAATCTTGACTAATACAACACAACAAAATCTGAGGAACGGAGAAAACTAGTACCCTGACCAGATAGTACATCAAAACCGGAATCATGAACCCATCGGAATTGTGATCTTAAGACAACTATTAGAAATGGTATGGAAGTAACATGGGAAGTGGTGGATCACCTTCCTCTTGATAGTGCCTCCTCTAACTCCTCAATCGACGAAGGAAACAATTCTATGTAACGGCTCCCAAGCGTCTTCCTGTCTTTAACCATTGCACCACGTGAATCTTCCGTATTCCTAAATTCCACAAACGCTTCTCCAGTGGGTCTCCCTTCACCATTAACAGTAACATGAACGGAGTCTTCAGAGAGATCAAAATCTTTAAAGAAGTCAAGTATGTCTTCCTTTCCTGCTGAGAATGGTAATCCTCTCAATCTCAAGATACCCGTATGATCAGCATTCTCTTTCCCATCATCACTTGATCTAGCCCTCTGCACGCGTCTACGAGGTGATCCCCCACTTACTCCACCTCCAGCCCCACTACCACCACCACCTCCACTGCTACCGCCACCTCCTCCTCCACCACCACCCGTAGCCATACCATGGATACGAGACTCCGAAACCTCATTAGCAATAGCCTTATAGTACTCCTGTTTCGTACTCCTAAAAACTTCCACATATCTCCTTCCCATATTCTGTCTGTTCTTATTGAGGGCGAAATCAACCTGGAGGGGATATCCCAGAACGCAAAAGGCTTCTCCAGTGAGCTTGTTGTTCTTGTGAACAAACAAGACATCAACCACATCTAAACCATGAAAGAACTCTGCTACATCAAGCTCTGCGCAATCAAAAGGTAGACCACGGAGTCGAACAACAGGGAAAGGAGGAGGTGGAGGAGGAGGAGGAACGAATCCATAAGGGTTATACATAAAGCCAGAACCAGGATGAGGTCCATAGAATGGCCCTGGGGTACCTTGATCAATCATTCTTTGACGCTTAGGTCCCATCTCACGCCCATCAGAACCATCCCCATATCTACATTCAGCACAACAAATTACAGCTAAAGTTCAACACTCTCTTGTATAAACTAAAGCGATACCTCCTATAACATACGGAGACACTAAAGGTAGAAAATTTCCAGCAACACACACAAGTAAAGGTAAACGCAACAGATAAAACATCATCAGGAGCTGAAATTGAAGTGTATCATAATTGAATCGAACCCATAAACAAAGACAACAAAACCCTAATTATGGTAACCGATGAAATCAAATCATTGGCGAACAATTACAGATATTGTAGGGGCTTACCCTCTGTAGAACATTATCGCCTGCGCACAGAATTTCCTGTATCTCCTGTTTTTGGATGATCAAACTGATTGGAACTTTCGAGGAGCTTCTCTGAGCTTTCAAAATTTCGAATCGTGCCTACGAAAATTCTGCTGAGAGAAAAAGAGCGTTACGAGAAAAACGTTGATCGGAAAAAAATTGAAGAAGGAAACTATATTGGGCTTTTGGTTTTGGGCCATTCAGCCTTAATGCAATCTTTTTAATTACATTAATATATTTTAAACATTGTCAGCAAATCAAATACGACGCTTTGGCCGAGTGGTTAAGGCGTGTGCCTGCTAAGTACATGGGGTTTCCCCGCGAGAGTTCGAATCTCTCAGGCGTCGTTAATTTTTAGTGTTTTTTTTTCCTTTAATATATTGGTTATATATATATAACTATGTTATTATTCAACCACTTGGTATCAATTTTACCTATTGTTAAATCATTCTTTTCAACTAAAAAATTTTTTGAAGAGGAAAGGGGAATTAGATGTACTAATAACTACGAAGTACGAAATGGAAAATAATTAATAGAATGGTTATGCTATATTATTTCTATATATTTATACACTATATATTATTTCATCCTTTTTTATTTAATTATTTATTATTATTTTATATTTTTTCTCTCCTCTATACGCTATATTTTTAATAGAATATTAATTCAAAAATACCAAAATATTTAAAAACATATATTAGTAAATAGTTTTATATAGAACAATGTCAGGTCTTAATTAATATATAACTTATATTTATATAAAAACTTTGTTTTTACATTATTTGGTGAAAAACTATATTTGTATTTGTTTTTGTGGCTATTTCCATACTATACGATATAAAAATTTTATATTTGCGTATGATAAATCGGTCATTACTACTACTTAAATAGAATAATGAATATGATAAGTTTAAAAAAAAATATTTGCTATGACTATATTTTGAATTCTTGTACAAAACATAGTTTTTCACTAAATTCACCTTCTTCTTTTTAGTGGAATATTCTATTAATTACTGTTTTCAACAACTTATTTTCTTTTGGTCTTAACAACTTTTTTTTCTTTTAAACCACCCAAAATGTCTTAAACAACCAAAAAACTCTGTTCCAATAAAAATAAAACATCATGGCCAATCCCAAAGTAACTAGTATGGAAGAACAAGTATACTATACAGATACAGACATGCACATATGTACACGCATCCAAAGACTACTTAATTTAATAGTAAATGATAACATTTTATAACATGAGGTGCATGTCTGAGAAGGGAGAACGAACCTATGCAATTACAAAATAGAATATTTTCAAATACAAAAGTACGAGCATCACAGACACACTCGTGCTTGCTTGGGAACATCTCCTCATTAATATATAATCAATCAAATACGTACTAATTAATATACCATATCAACATGTTCTCTAATTATTAGACTTTTTGTACCAAATCTTTTCGAGTTCACACATTGCAACCAATGCGTCTTCTGTTCAAACCCACTAACATTGACCCTCTTTACCTTACAATGTCGCATCTTAGTACGACATCATTTGTAAAATGTTAATATTAATTTGTATGAGAAACCAAACAACATGTCTTTCATATATAATTACTTGGCCATAAAACTACATATATAAAATAACCAAAAATCCAAATATATTTTTGAACCACCAGTCAATAAATTAAGGAAAAATCTAGTCGAGAGTGAAATATTATGCAAACATAACCGATCAGAGTTTGGACCAACAAAACGATTCCACTAACTAGGTTAACACAGTTTTTTATTACATGCTCACTAACATATGCATAACTACGGACGTTGCGGTGGGTAAAAAAATCCAGCCTGATCCAAGTTCAGTTTAAATCTATGTATAAAAAATCTAGATTTAGAAAACCTAGAAAAAACTCAGAAGATTTTGGATAACCCAGAAAAATCTCTGATTATTATGAGTAACCCATCAGCATAACCCGCAAAGTATATAAAACATCTGCATTAATTGCAAGGTTCTCATATAATTTCTCATAAACAAATTAAAATAATAAAATATAATATATTTTTATTAAGAAAATTTCTAAATTTTTGGAATTCCCACCAGAGACTCTCTTATTTTTATTGAAAGACTCTCTTAATAAAATAATATTATTTAATATTTTATTATTATATTTTTTGTGAGAGACTCTTGTGAGAAACTCTCATTGCATATGATCTTATAAGAGTATCTGTAATAGGAATCTCTAAAAATAAAAAATAAATTTTTTTTTTTTTATTGTAAGTCTTTCCAAATCATATGAACTCCCACCCATAGTCTTGATACTAGGCCTTGACAGCTCGGCCCAATAAGCTGTGTAGCTCGCTTAACCTACACTTGATAATGGGTCATCGATTGGGCAGTGAACTAAGCCCAAGCTAACAACACTACGTCGTGAGCTGGTAGTGGAGCCGAAAGAATAGGGAAGAAGCTGGAAACAGAATCCGGAAAGCTCAGAGGAGAAAATCGAACCGAGAGAGGAAGAGATGGAGCTATAAAAGCAAAGTGGGTTAGACACAAAATGGCACGCAGAAAAAACCATAGAATAGCCTTAAAGAATTCTCGCAGAGTCGATTGTAAAAAGTGTCCTGCTTTGTACTCATTTCAAATATTCCGATCAATAAAAGTTAATTTTCTCACGTCTTGCATATGTTAGCTCGCAAAGTTAAGCTGAAACTTGGTTGATTGATTTAACATCATTTGTCTCTTAAATGAGATACTCTCTAGCCCTGGGCATATTATCCGGGATCCGAGATCCGATTCATGATCCGTCCCAAAATTTCGGGTATCCTGAACACGCGGATCCGGGTCCGGGTAATAAAAATTACAGATCCACGGGTATGGATCCAGATCCGGGTAATGATATTTTTTTCTTCGGATATCCGGATCCAACCAACTTAGAAAATTTAGTGTACGATTTTAAAAAAATACGGATCTGGGTATCATAAAAATTCCGGATATCCGATCCGTGCTCAAGCCTGATACTTCCTTACCTTTTCAATAAAATATTCTATTTAATACTCTAAGCAATCAAATCATCTTGGCAATCTAGTGGTTAATTGACTTGTAGTTTTGGGTTTTCTCTTGTTAGTACTCGAGGTATAACATCTTAAAAGATAGGAAAAGTTGCAACAAGATGTATATTCTAAATAGTGAACAATCAAGGGTCTTTTCTGATAGCTCAATGTATATATATAAATACAAAATAAGATCATATTTTATATATCTATTTTTAGAATACCAGACTTACAATGTTATTTATAAAATACAATCAAATTTTTTTAAAAAAAAATAATTGAGAAGTGCATTTGGTTGGATAAATGTTCGCATATGCAGTGTTTTCACTAGAGTTCGATTTCTTGTAATTGCATAACTCCATGCTATAAAATTTAGAGTTTAATTATGGATTGGTGTAATTTATATAAAAAGTGTGTTTTCTTTATTAAAACTAACCAACTCAAATTTGGGAGTACATTTATATAGTGTTTTATATCTAGAATGGAAAAAGAAAACTATTTTCTTAAGAATTGATCTTCAGGAATAAAATGTTTAGGGTGTGGAGTTAGAATTTGTAAACTATCTGAAATTGATAAAAACCTTATAATGATGTTTTTTTATATATATAGGCTAATTTTATAAGTTTTATTTGTAACTGCTTATTATAAACAAGAAAAGGATTGACAGTTTGGCACCAATATTCAGAGATGAAGTCAGGGTAGAGTCTTATATGGTGCTAGAGAGGAAGGGATATTGATGTATTAAGCCATTTCTTAGAAAACTTTGTATTAATTAACTTTAAATAACAAGTTATATGAATTAGTTAATAAAGATTTTGGGGGTCCCAATTAATATGTTTCTGAAGCCGAGCCGACATAGAGATGAGGGCACCAACGCAAGTGCTGTCCTAGATTACGACCATCTCTTTTTCCAATGTGATCAATCTCCCCACAAAACCAAAATGTTTATCAACTCTCTTGATTCTATGCTTCATATTTCTCTGCACTCTACATATATTTTCTACTTAAGACAATAAAGGAGACAAACTTTTATCCTTGATTGCCGATCTTGTCCATTTATTTGATCCTTCCCATACTCTCTTTGTTTATTGGACTATTTCATTTGCCCACTAATTAAATATTGTATTGGTATTCAAATTCAAACAAATAATCACGACAACACCAACAAATATATACGCTACAAGCTGTTTTAATCTAAAAACCTTTTAACTACATCATCTTATAAATGAGAATCGATCAATGTTCTAGCTAGAGCGTATGTTTGAATTCACTTCTTTCCGATCAATTTTGAAAAAATGTATTTGATCAAGTGATTAAATGTTCATATTTGCCTCTTATTCTATCATGATTCGATCTAAGAGAAAAATGTAATCCCATATAATATTTTTTGAGATTTAAGGGATTAAAGTATATACTGAAATTTTTTTATCCAATTATTGACAGGAAAATAAAATCTAGATTCAATATCTAATGTAATATTTGTTGCAAATTAGCGATAAATTTTTGATAAAGAATAATCAATTTGAGACCAGTCACATTATTAAAATCATTTTATGCTCATATAGGAGTTTATATACTAATATAATATAAGGTTGTTTCATAAACATCTAATATTTGACTTAATTTTAAATTAAACACATGCGTGCTCTTCGTAAGTTCCGTTTCACTTCGTCAAACTTTCTCCTTGTTTCTTTTTTCTCAACTATCTTCTTCGTACCTTTTTCTATCATTTATCATATGCTACTTTCCACACCTTTGTACATAACTTTGTATATATACCCACATGTCTTAATACACCCACATGTACATGCATATCTAGCTTTACTTCACTGGTTTGGTTTCTTAACACAAAGCCCATCATCTACCTAGAGTTATCATCTTGCCTTCTTTTTCTCTCTTTCTTCTCCTCAAAGTTATGTCTGATCCAGCTTGTATCTTCAACAATGAATACGTCGACTTCTCTGACTATAGCTTCAACTATTCCACTTCTCTCTCACAGATTTACAACTCTCACGGCAGCTTCTATTACCCTCACAATACCACAAACCCAAACCCTGATTATACTTCACCCAACTCTCCTCCACTTAGGGAAGCTCTTCCTCTCCTTAGCCTAAGCCCCATTCATAAGCATCAAGAACCCACTGATCCTCATCATGAGTACTGTTTCATGGAGACGACAGAAACTTCTTCTAATTCAAACTTTATTGATCATGATCATGACCAATGCCAAGAAACTCATCATTATGACGTAACCGTAGATCTTCAACTAGGGTTACCAAACCTCGGTGATGGTGGTAGCAGCAGCAGCGATGTGGTCCTTGATTCCACCGAATATGACCAAGAGCATAATCAAGATCAAGGTGTAGAAGTTTCTCTTGCTTCTAAACTTGATTATGGTCATAATGGTTTAGAAAGGGTTAATAATCATCATCACTATTGGATCCCTACTCCTACTCAAATTCTGATGGGTCCTACACAGTTCTCTTGTCCTCTTTGCTTCAAGACGTTCAACAGATACAACAACATGCAAGTAAGGATATCTATTCATCCAAAAACCTAACTCTAGTTACTTGTTTCGTTCCCTAATCCGTATAATTATTTTCTTATGATTTGGTTTTTGTTCTTCATAATGGATCTTAATTTATATTAGTT
Organism: Lepidium africanum; assembly: GCA_900406405.1. Lineage (NCBI taxonomy): Eukaryota > Viridiplantae > Streptophyta > Magnoliopsida > Brassicales > Brassicaceae > Lepidium > Lepidium africanum. Next base: position 88,313 of record OVAX01000246.1, on the reverse strand, counting down.
TATTTTAAATAATAATTCTCGTCTTGTTTTCATGATCAAATCTTCATCATGAGAAAATGGCTATAGTACGACTTTATCATATGATGGTACAAGTCATAAGCTTTACGATGGATTGATGGCTATGAAAAGATCAACTAAAATCAATCAATGGGTTGAAATCGAGGATCTTCTTTAACCAACAGTCTGTTTGACTCTTCCGAACCCTAAAACATGATCAGTCTTCCTTTTCCATTTTTATTGCCTCTCTTGATTTCTGCAGACTTCTACTATCACAACACTCATTACCCTAAAAAGTAAAAGGAATAGAGGAAGATCAGTGTCTTGCAGATTATTTTGTACCTCTTTATATTTTCACACATATTTATATATTTCATGAATATATATATATAAGAAACATATCATAAAAGACCTTCACCTTTTCACTTTTTTTTTTTTTAATTTAAACGTTTTTTGTAGAAAAATAATTTAGTTTGAAGTAGATATCCAGAATTTTTGTTGGTTAAATTGGAAAAAAAATGAGATTCCTACAAACCCTAAAAAATCACATACAGCCATAAAAATTTAATAGTATTTTCATCCTCTTTGTTGTTTAGTACAACTCTCATTTACATAACTGTTAAGCTATTCAACTGATCATCCTCTTTGTGCACTTCAGGTATAGTTTGGATTTAAATCTAATTAGTAAAAAAGAGATAAATTTAAGCTATACATGCATATATTAAGTGCTTAGCGTTACAAATGATTAAATTTTTTATAATGAACTGTTATCAGATGCACATGTGGGGACATGGCTCACAATACAGAAAAGGACCAGAGTCACTGAGAGGGACACAACCAACGGCGATGCTGAAGCTACCTTGCTATTGCTGCGCACCTGGCTGTAAGAACAACATAGACCATCCGAGGGCAAGACCGCTCAAGGACTTCCGTACACTTCAGACACATTACAAGCGGAGGCATGGTGTGAGACCCTTTGCTTGTCGTAGATGTGGAAAGGCTTTTGCGGTTAAAGGAGATTGGAGAACCCACGAGAAGAATTGTGGAAAGCTATGGTATTGTTCATGTGGCTCGGATTTTAAGCACAAAAGGTCGCTTAAGGACCATGTCAAGGCCTTTGGGAATGGTCATGTCCCTTGTCGAATTGATCATGAGGACGATGAGGCTGCTTCTGATGTCGAGGAGCAAGAATGATCGTTTTTTTGTTGTTGCTGTTGTTGTTCTCCTATATTAATTGCATGTTTGTCTTTGTTTTCTTTTAGGTGATTATTTAATATCTATGAGAATAACAGTAGCTTTGGTGAGGTTTCGTTAAAGTTTGTAGATCATGTCTTATACATTTCATATAATTACTCTAAATTTTTTTTGTATCTTTATTCCAAGTTCTATTCCTAGACGGCAGAATAAAAAATTTGTATAATTATATGTGCAAATTAAAGTATTCTGAAGAATAGTCCCAAGAGGACTAAAATGATACTTTATATTTTGAATTACTGGTGAAAAGTAAATTATATTTTAAATATTTATGAATATAATCTACACCTCATTTTGAAGAATTCTGATTTCAAGTTGTATTGTTCATTTATTTACAGCTGAAATTATATAACCTTTGTAGCGGCCAAGCTAAGGTAAGGGGCTTAATATATCTGAATCAAAGTTTTTGATACTTTTCATATATAAACTAAAACTTTATGTGGTTTTGGTAATTTTTCCAAAAAATTCGGGTTAGGGGACACGAGGAAGAAGATGGGAGAAGGTAGAAGACAAGAGGCATGGGTCAGGCATAATAAGCTCAGTAGGCTAGGAATTTGAAGCTAAATAGCTATGGATTTTGGGTTTTGAATTTTGAGTTTCCTCTTTCCATTGATTAACCCCCAAAATTATCTCTTCCTTCGGCTTCAGATATTCTCCTTGTCTCCGTCTTTATACATACATTTCTCAAGTCGACTTTGGAATTCACCAGGAAAACATTTTTGGTTTTGTTCTGTTTCTATTGAGGAGCGATAAACGTAGCTGCGTTCAGATAAATCGATGGATTCTCAGATGCTTGTGGCGCTTGGACTATCCCTTGTAGGGGGATTAAGTACTTCTTTAGGTGGGTCAATGTAGCTTTGTTCTTATCGGTTTTGTAAATTTCCAGGAGTTTTATGTTTAGCTGGTGTTTGCTGAATTTTTGATGTGTTAGATAAGTTTTTGGTATTAGAATTAGGAATCATTGGTTTCGTTATGAAAAATGGTTCTTCTGATGCTTAACTCTGCCTTTGTTTACGATCTCTGGTGAATTTACTTTATGTTAGTGAGAATTGTCAAAGCTTATGTTCTTTGGGTCTATGTAAATTTTGGTGATTGTAGTTTTGCTATCAAACTGTTAGGTTAGACTAAATTGCAGTTGTGCTATCAATTTGATGATTTCTGTTATATTGATAGCTCGAGAGGGTCCTAATTAGTTGATTTTCTTTAATTTACTTAAGTTTCATGTTACTTTCGTAGGTGCGCTTTTCGTAGTTCTTAGTGAGACTCCCAATATGAAGATGCTTGGACTTCTACAGGTGACGCTATATACTGATTTCCATTCTAAAGTCCCAATCTATGTATTCCCTATCCTTTCAAATATCATACAGGAGATCTTCAGTGTTGTAATATTGGTCAATTTCTGGTAAAGCTGGGGTTCCAAAGAGCCATAGATAAAGTTTCATAGATTGCTACATTCTCATCTTTATTTGTCATCATTGTGATATTCTCTTGTCCTCAAGTTTTATAGGGTACTAGTGAGTAGAAGTTGTGTTTTTGTATCATAATTTTTATCTACAGAGCTTTTCACTTGGAGTATTTATGTGATGATTTCAAATCCTTTTTACAGGGTTTTGCCGCAGGTCTGATGTTAAGCATATCATTCCTGGATTTGGCTCATAATGCGATAAACTCTATTGGGTTCTTAAAAGCTAATCTCTGGGTTAGTACTTCTGTCCATCTTTGTGTTTTGTATTTAACTCAAGTTCTGTCCATCTTGTACATCATGGTTATGTTATGCTTATAATATATTTTTCTCTCTAAGTATTTTTACACTGAGAGTAATATAGTTTTCTAGTGATACAGTTTTTTGGTGGAGTGATATTCTTTGCGTGTATTGCCAAATTCATACCCGAGCCAACAGTCGGTCCTTCTACTGACGTGAAAAGAAGAAAGGCAAGAGCTGTTTTTTTTTTCTTTTCAACAAAGTGTACTTCGAAAGGCTTTCTGCCGGAATTGTTATGTTTCTGTAGCTTCATAAAAGTCTGATATATTTGTTGATATCAGAAAAATGGTGACGACGGAGGTAAGGACATGATGAAGAAGCGTCGCCGGCAAGTCATGTTTAGTGGAATTATTACAGCTATTGGTATGTTAATTTTCAGTTTGTTAATATTTTGTTGTCCAGAGTTTTGGGTGCATATAGTTTAGTCTGTAATTGGTTGGCTAGATATTCCTACAATAACCTCTCAAAACCATTGCATCAATGTACGTGAACATTGTTCATATGCATAAACATCTTATTGTGGATATTCAACTTTGTAACTCTTCATATAAGCTAACTAATCTATCTATTACAGAACAGTCAAATTATGAATGTAAAAGACCTAATGATCTGTGTATTTCTTCGATGGAAATTTTTGTTGAACTTGATGTTAATGTTGTAGCTTAAATAAACGTATATCTAAATCCTTCATGTCTTCTTATTTTTCTCGCTTTGGACTATAGGCATAAGCTTGCACAATTTTCCAGAAGGGATGGCTGTATTTCTTGGATCGATTAAGGTAAGGGTTAAGGAACATTATGAACAGAAAATCTCAGGGAGCACTAATTCTAACAAATTATCTCTGTACTCTCTAATGATTTGCATCATCAATGTATGGTAATATCTGTATTTTCTTGTTGGATTACTTCACAGGGCATGCGAGTTGGTGTTAATCTGGCTTTGGCAATCGCTTTACACAACATACCCGAGGTACAGATTCTGTAACCATTAGAATTTTTTAAAGGCTATCATATCTACTAACTTACCAATTTCATCTAATAAAAAGATTAAGATGTCTCTAGTTTCTTGCTGTGTTTCCTGTCTGACAGTCCATTTTCCACTACAAACTTATCTTTAAGACGAGTAAACACCTGGATTGTTCATTTCTCTGATTTGACATGCTTCTCTTGCTGCTACGGTGTTATATTTTCAGGGTGTTGCAGTTGCACTTCCTATCTATTTTGCAACAGAGAGGTAAGAACATGTTTGGATATGACTTCACATTTATCTTTTGATCTATATTGTAAGGGATAGGATGTATGCATTTCATTTTTCATACTCCGTGGTTGTATTCATCCCAAATCGATGTTATACATGTAACAGCAAATGGCAGGCATTCAAGTTGGCAACACTCTCTGGTTTAGCTGAGCCTCTAGGTGTAGTTATAGTGGGTAAGTTTCATCGGTTTATTGGCTCAAGTTGCTTCTTCTGTACAAGTACATGTTCTCTTAAGAGTTTAGGGAGAGTATCATAAACTCTGCTTTGATCCATCTCCGTTATGATGCAGCCTATCTTTTCCCCAGAAGCTTGAGTCCAGAAATCCTTGAAGGTTTATTGGGAGCAGGTAAGTAGAAATTCTGCAGCAAATAGATATTTAGAGTTATAAGCACTGGACCTAAAGCGAATCAATGCAATACTTTTGTTTGTATGATGCAGTTGGTGGAATCATGGCTTTCCTAACGTTGCACGAAATGCTTCCTTTGGCATTTGATTATGCGGGACAGAAGCAAGCTGTAAAGGCTGTGTTCTTTGGCATGGCATGTATGTCTGCAAGGTAACAAATCAAACCCGAGAACCCTTATTTTCAAAAAAAAGAAAATAAACGCTTATAAATTTACTTGCTTATCAACGAACTGAGGCCATGAAATAGGAGCTTGCAATTGCATCCTAGGATTCAACCTACTAGTGAAAAACGGTTTCTTTTAAACATTCGTCAACGAGCATAGAGTAGACATTTTGTGGTGATATCAAATGTGTGATGTATTTAAACTGTAGCATAGTTTATGATTATAATGTACTTTAATTATGTTTGCAGTCTTTACTTCCTGGAGCTGAGTTTGCCTGAGACAATGAGCTAGTAAGGTTGATGATGTTATATGCAATAATAATAGCCTCCCCAAAGAGATAAATCAGTCTCTGGAGTGAAGTCTCTGCATCTGTAAAGACTCAAAATTGTAAACAACGAATAAATCATATTTTTTCAAAAGAAAATAGTCTCTTCTAACATCCATTATTACAGTAGTATATTAGACTTTTCGCATAATGATACCTTACTAGATCCCTCAATATATTGCAAATATCACTTTGAAATCTCTAATTTTATAGATAATAACTTTGGCAATTCTAAAGAACTTGCTTATTTTTACCAACTAATATAAATCCTTCGATAAAAAATTTTAAAATCCATGCGATCATCTGTTGGTCAAAAATGCTTTTATAAAAATTGCAAAACGTTTTTTTTTTTTTTTTACTTTTTTTGTTCGTGACCAATTCAAACTTGATATGGCTCTAGTTTATTTTTGCCATGAATTCATTCCTTAATTTAGCAACAAAAATTAGAAGAACCATTGAATTCTCCTGTCTTGCTAATCAATGGCAGACCTTGAAACACTCATTATCACCTTCCATATTTTATTATATTATAAATACATTCACCTTTAATTTCTTACAAGAAAAAAACACAAGCCAACAACAACAACAACAAAAATTACAAATAAAACATCAGAAATAATGGAGATGAAGAACGTCAACAACATCTTTGTGGCCCTCTTTATCTCGGCCGTGTTAGTGAGCTCAGTCATGGCAGCTTCAATGGAGTCTCCGGCACCATCACCAAATGCAGCTGGTCCTTCTTCCTCAGTCACCGTAGCTTTTCCGGTGGTTGGATCCATCGTTGCTGCATCTTTCTCCGCCTTCTTGGCTCTTCTATTGCAGTAAAAACTCCAAAGAGTCTCCGGAGATATATAAACAAAACTCTTTTCTTGTTCTGACTTTGCTCCTTAGAATGTACAAACAATAACCCATTTTGATGTTTTTTAACGTCATTGTGTGAGTTATTACACTAATATTTATCAGTATAATAATAATAACAACACTATTCTATCAGATTGAACAAATCTGATCAAAAACTTCATTGCTTTTTAATTAATACAAAAAGTGGTTACATGAAAGTTGCAGTAAGTGTTTAAGGATTAGTTTCATCATCGTTTTGCTTTCTCTTTACATTCATGAGACTCTTTGTAAGCCAAATAGCTGTTTCTCTTGACGAAACTGTTTCATCTCCAAAAGGTTTCAAAACACCTTCAAGCTCATCAAACTTTTCTTGCCTAAGTAAACCTGCACAAAGCTCCAACAAAGATTCCAATGCTTCTGCTCTCTCTTCACTTTTTGGACTCTTCTTCTGATACTCGCGTAGTAGTGTTAGTGTGCTAATCAATGACATCTCCTGAGTCTTTACTGGCTTCTCTATGTCTTTTGAAGAACTTGAATTCTTGTTTCTGTTATCTCTTTCTTCTGCTACATGATTATGTTTAATAGGTGTTTTTGCAGATTTGGTCTTTAAGGGAGGACCTGTTCTGTTTTCGTAGGTGTTGTGTTCTGATTTAGACACAACTGGTTTGAAAACAGGAGACAGATTTTGGCATTGCACAAGATATGGCTGTAAGTGAGGATGTCTTAACAATTCTGCAGCCTATAATGACATTAGACTGTTAAAAAAGGTGAAAGAAACCTCAAAAGAAGAAACTAATGGAACTCATTAACTCACTGTTGGTCTATGTTCAGGATTCTTGCGTAGCATACTTTTGATCAGTCTTTTTCTGTAAAACATATCAGAAATTCCTAACATTAACATTAAATTCAAAAGTTTTCTGTAAAACATATTAGAAATTTCTACCATTAACATTAAACTCAAAAGCTTGTTTTCAGTACTAAACGAAATGGAGATGTATACTTACAATGAAGAGGAATACATGACCGGAAGTGGAGAAAGTGTGGAACGGTTAATCTTGTTGATGAGTCCTGCCATGTCCTGTTTCCAAACAAGAGATTGGTCAGAACCTCGAATGGAATTTCAGATTAGATACGTCGAAAATGGGAAGAACTTGTTACAGGAGCTTTGAAAGCTGGTTGATGTGCAGCTACTTCAAACATACAGCAACCTGTAACACCAAAATCTTTTATGAGAAACCAAAAACAAGATAACTAAGAAACCACAAGTTTTGAGGATTGTGTGAGTTGAAGAAGAGATTAAACCTAGAGACCAAATATCAGATTTGTAGCCATAAGGTATATCTGCAAGAAGTTCAGGGCACATGTAGTTTGGTGTTCCCACCATCTACAAAACAAGAAAATGATTCAGAAAAACTTCAACTAAAAGCTATAAGTCCCAATGAATTATGAGCATTACCGAGGAAGCAAGATCGTCTTTGCCTAGAAGTTTTGCAAGGCCAAAGTCACCTGAAAGTGAAAAAATATGGATGATCTAAAGAAGCGTCTTAAGAGGTAACAAGAGAGAGTTTTGCTTCTGATTCCTTACCTAATCGAACCTCGTTTTCTTTGGTGAGAAATATGTTGGAGCACTGGAAAATTTGATATAAAGTGTTAATGGATGCTCTGTTCCATTGAAGCAAAAGGAGCACAGAAAGTATAGAGTTAGAATTACCTTAAGGTCACGGTGAAGAACTCGATTGTTATGGAGGTAATCTATGGCCAACAATAGCTGCACCATCCATCTGCAGAGATTCTACATAAGAGAACAAGATCATTCTTAGTTAGATACAATAACAAAATTTGTTTGAACCAAATAAATTCCATAATAAAATTCTAACTTCTTCAGACGCGAATGTTCCTCTTGCTTTCTTTATCATTTCAGTCCTGCATTATCAACCAAAACATCAAAGGAACCACCAGAGTGTAATAACCAAGAAAAATAAATCTGGAATATGAAATGATTTCCTTACATGTCTCCACCCTCGCAATAACTAGTTACAATGCATACACAATCCTGCATAAACAGTCCAAAACTCAAAAAATTGTTTAGAAGTTTCTGCAACATTTGAGTTTAATTACAAGCTTTGAACAAGAGGAAGATATCACCTTTTCAATCCATGAATCTTTGTACTCCACAATATAAGGACTCTTAAGCTTTGATATCAAACTCATCTGCATTATAACAATAAATTTCAAGAATTTTCGTTGGATGTAATTAAGATCACAAGTTAAAAAGAGCATGCTCATAATGAACCTCTTGGATCGCAGCAAGCTTGCATCTCTCTGTTTGTTTAGCTAACCGAATCTTCTTCACCACATATCTACGAAGAACAAGCCATGGATTTGATCTCAAGCAAGATCAGGAAAACAAATATAGACAAACTATAATAATTTAAGATCTTTGAGCTCACTTTCGTCTCTCGGACTTGTGAATTACAAGAAAAGCAGAACCAAAAGCGCCTCTTCCGATCTGTTCAACGACTTCATAATCATCCATCTTCAAAGCTGTTTCACTTATCTTGTCTGCCATCTGAGATCTTCCTCTGTCGGTTTAAAAGAGTCCAACGTTCACAAGCTAGAACTGTTCATTGGAGCCTGTAAGCTTCAAAGGATTCATATAAAACCCATGAGCATTAAATTCTATGCGGGAACAAAAATATTAAAGGATCAGGCAAGAAGATAATAAAAAAAAATGGGACCCTTAAACCAAATTTTGATTTTGAAATATCGTGAAGAAGAAAGTTTCGTAATTGTTTTGTCTTTTTTTTTCTTCTTTTGAACAAGATGACGAGGGAAGATTTGAAGCTGAAGCAAAGGTTGGGACAGAGAAAGTGAGCCAAAATTCTTTTTTCTTTTTGTTCAGAGAGGGAAAATTATTTAAAATAATAATTAAAAAAAAAAAAAAAAAGAAGAAGGAAGAAGATTCAAGTGACAGGTAAGAGCACCAAAGCAATTTGCTTGAGGTTTCAGACTGTCGTTGTTGACATGTTTGTTGCTATTATTACATTTATTGTCTTTTTTATTCTTGTTGAGAAGTCTCTTTCTCACTTTTAATCTTTTCAACAAAAAACATTCTCTGAGTTTATGTTTTTGTTTTATTATCATATCCTCTGGTTCTTTTACAAAAGATTAAAAAATTCTGAGTGTTATCACAATTTGACTTTGTTTACATAATTGTTTTACCAACCAAAGAAAATTTGTACAGTCTAAAATCTTCTCTTTAGTATTTTGGTTGGACCATATCTTTACTCTGTTGGTTAGAAGTTAGAACAACCATATTATAAACTATTGTATAGACAGTCACGTATTGAAATAACTCTTTTACAATATTTGACTAAACATTTGGTATCAACATCTACTGATGTATCAGCAGCAGTCACGGTTTGTGATTTAGCCACTATAGAAATAAATTAAGCTCCCACTTTGCGTTGAAACATTATAGCCTTATAATACTTTGGACACATGTTAATTGTGCCTTAAATTCTATGAGACTATGACCAAAAACGCAAAGCACATACCTTTGACATGATCTCTTACGTCTTGTAATTAAGCCTATAAACCAAAATGGGATTGAAACCTCTCAAAATGGCTTGTAATTTAAAATACAGAGGGATGAAAGATTTGTTCATCGACCAATCACTTCTTTTATTATTCATACAAAAAGAGAATTGCTTAATGAGCTCATTAGCTAATCATACAAAACCATTTGTTAAACAGAGAATTAATTGAGAAATGAAAGCTATCAAATTAATTCCCAATGCTGTGAGAAAATAAAATTTACCAACCTTTTCTTTCTTCACTGCATCCTTAGTTTTACTGCCTTAATCAAACCCTAAATAAAACCAGCAATGAAAAATATATTTATACAACAAATAGTTCACCTTTTTTGGCTCGCACGAAACCAATTATTTTTATTAGTTTGACTTAGATTTTTTAATATTGAGCTATTTTTGTAAAGTTTGGCGCGAGAATAGAGGAGACGACTACCGTAACCAAAAAGAGGATTGACATTTGGATCGGAGGAGTAATACTAGAATCTCTCCCAACAAATTTGACGACGTTAGTATTGATCCCAGTTGCATTTTTTTTGCTATGAGTCTGCTATCGTGTTTATATATGACCATAGATTAATTTTGAAAATTTTAGTTTTCAATGCAAAACCGTTCAATCCTGGTTTCATTCTATTTAATTCTCAATATTAAGATACTTGTACTTTTGATATGCATTACGTGATTCAACGAAAAAATTGATTTTTTTTTTGGTTTTTATTCTATTTTTAAGAAGTAAATTGATTTTTAAAAGTTTGTTCTATTAAATTCTTTTAGGTGTTAATTTGTAAATTTCAAACTTCATTTTCACACAAATAGAATGGTTATGCCAAGAAAAAGATGGTCCAATTGGTTTGCCCCTGATTTAGTTAGGCACTAAGCGATGAATTCGATTTCCACCCTGCTCCATTTGGAAAAATTAGGCTATTGATCGGGTTCTGTCGATCTAATAGTTACTTGTTGACAAAAAAAATATTGAATATATTTATTCATAGTAGATTAACGTAGACATGCGTATTTATGTTTAGTCGAGAAATTTTAAATTTATCACAATTTGAAAGAATCAATCCAACAAAAACGTTTAACAAATCTTTAAAAGCATGAATCAAACTTCAATCACATTAAAAACGACCAATAATAATAACAGTTCCATATTTTGAGCGTGGTGGTGGTGGAGATTTCCTATAGTAAAAGGCTCGGTGAGATTGAGGAGGAGGATGATTAGGCGAAGGAGGATAGATCGGAGTAGGAGGAGGAGGAAGATCAGCCGGAGGAGAATAGACTGGACTAGAAGGAGGAGGAAGATCTGCCCGAGGAGAATAGACCGGAGTAGGAGGAGGAGGAAGATCAGCCGGAGGAGGATAGACCGGAGATGGAAGAGGAGAATGTTGTGGTTGGTAGTAATTAGTTGGAGTTTGAAGGAGCTTACGGTTATTATTGCCTTCACCAAGTGCCATTAAGGTTGTAAGTAGAAAAACTAGGGTGAAGGAAAGACCTTTGGACACCATTTTTAATGGTTGTGTTCTTTGTACTCAGATGATAATGTTCAAATCCTAATTAGACATTAACTACGTTTATATATGTAACTAGTCCATTGTAAATTCTCTTGATTAAAAAGTTAGCGGATTCCCACTAAGTCCTTAAAAAAGTTTCTTTATTGTAGTTCTTAAGTATTTATTGAGCGGCATTTGCTGTTTTTCTTTGCATTTTAAATTTCTCTGATTTAATTAGTTGACGCATCCCTCTAAATAGTAAGTTATTTTAAGAAGTGGTATTAGAGAATCAAGAGAAAAGTTGTTCTTTTGGATTGTAAGGACTAAAACAAATAAAATCTTATAATTTTATGATACATATGTTGATTTGGTTGATGCTTTCTAAACAGATTATTTTACTAATATTGGACTTTGATTGTCTGCTCACTTTGATATACATAAAATATAAATCAAGAACTAGAGAAAATATATTTTATAAACGAATTACAAGATTGAAAATTAGTCAAAAGGGTTGGATTTAAACAAAATTTGGGTATACTTAAACCTAATTGAGTACCCATAAAACCCTAACCCTCAAGAACATTAAACCACAGTCTGAGAATCATTACCTTCGCCGTAAAATATAAAAAGAAACCCCTTACGTTTCCTAAATTTTTCTACCAAAAGTGCCTTCTAAACCGATCCTATCTCTTCCAAGACAAGAAACCAAAAAAAAAAAAATGAGAGTAATGATTAATATAGTTACTATTTAAACCCTTTCCTTGTGCCACAAGAAAGAGATCTGTGTTCATTCATTCCACATAGTGAAAACACCATTAGGATTTGACCCCTGAACAGCGTCACCGTTCCAACCACTATACCCTCCGGTTCCATCACTTGAAGGCATATCGTAATCAGTTTTAACGGTTGGATACTCCTCACCCGATCCAACGGTAGAGCTTGACCCCATACCCATGCCGTGGTTCCCAAGAAACGCTGCAGTGTTGTAGCTACCACTAGAGCCTCCATTGTTATTATTGTTGTCAACGACAGAGGTAGAGACAAGACCATGTAGCAGAGCCGGATTGCTATGAAGATACGCATTGTAGAGCTGCGAGTTCTGGCTAGATTGTTGCTGCAAGTAATTGTTGGTCTGTTGGTGGAGATGAAGCTGTGTCTGGATGTAGCTGTGGTGATTAAAAGAAGAGGAATCATGACCACTGTTGTTGTAATTGGAGATGTCATTGTTCTGCAGAGAAAGAAAAGGCTCTAATGGTTGTTGAATGCTAAGAGGGTAAGGTTGAAGCTGAAGCCTTGATGAGCTTGAGCCAGTGCCTGAGCTCGAGCCACCATCGTACTGAAAACTTGAGCCAAGGGCTATCATCTCAGCCTCGCGTTTCCTTGAAGATTCAAGAGCTTGAGCTTCTTTAAGCCGCTTAGCCGCGCCTCCTCCTATGGGAAGAGTGCTGCTCTCTAAAATGGCTTTCACATCGTACCGGTTGATCTCAAAGTTGGTCACTGCATTAAGTCCTCTAAACTTTATTGCAGCTATATCATAAGCTTCTGCTGCTTCTTCCTCAGTGCCTGAACAGTAGAAAATCCTATCGTTAACGAAATATACTGATTTGAAGAACCCTTTTTTCAGAGCATGCCGATTCAAAGTTATTTCTACAGAATAAACTTCACTTTATGTTAAATTTAACCGTATTGAACCTTTTAACAGTTTAAAATGACTGTTATGGTTTGCGAATTAAATGCAGTCAAGATCTATGAACTAAGTACTTACTAAAAGTTCCTAAGTAAAGGTCTTTGTTTCCAGCAACTCGGCCGATCCTTGCTTGCCATCTTCCATGTTGGTGATGCCTATATATGTACATGTGACAGGTACATATTGGTTAATGAAAAGTCAATATATATGTTTAACTGTAATCTTCTAACAAGAATATATGTATGGGAAAATATATCTATATATGAACCTTGTAACTCCGCGATACATTGAAGCACCTCTTGAAAACCCACTACTTTTCCTGTGATTTGAGGAATAGATAACAATGTTATTAATTACAATAGAGAAGTTTTGATTTAAATGAAGGTCGGCTCATGGGAAAACACAAAAAAAACAAAACACCTTCTAATAGCAGCCACGAACTCTTGTCTAGTCATGTGCTTCATTTCCTCTACTTCTTTCTCGTAGTTAGTAATCTGGTATATATTAATGAATCAAAGATTTATAGCATACATAAATAATTAAGAGATAATTATATAATGCAATATAATATGAACCAACATACCGGAAAATTAGTAGTAGTTGAGGGACCCCAGTACTTAAGTGCAGCTAGATCATATGATCTCGCTGCTTTATCTTCTTTGTCATATCCACCTATACCATAAATTCGATTTCCATTAGCTTCCTTTAGATAGGTCGAGCCGTCGAGGATAAAAATCATAAAGAAATATCAATATTGATCGATATCGATTGATGTACTCACCCAAGTAAACTGGAGATTGTTGATTGAGTCCCCAAGATTTTACCCATCAAGAACAAAATAAGAAAATTTTTAGTATATATGTATCGTTAGTAAGAGCCAAATCTAAGTTTTTTTTTCTTTTTGGATAAAAGAGCCAAATCTAAGTTAAAAGACAAAACCTAATTAAGTGGAAGTAAATAACGTACCTTGTCTTCCTTTTCTAGACTGTCCTTCCCTTCTACAACTATTATCCCAGAGATGAGCCTCATATCTACCAGTCCATCGATGTCTATATATGCAAATTTCATAACCCTCAAATTAAGATCACAAAATTCATTAAAGATCCAACTGAAAGAAAAATGAGTCACATATATATAACCTTGTGACACCACGATAGATCGAAGTTCGCTGTCCAAAAGTATCCAATGCACGTCTCGGTGTGGCTGTCTCGACAATGGCTAGTGCTCCAGCGCTAGAGTTATCTCCGGTGGTCTCAGAGGGTGAAGCTTTGGTTGCAGCGTTATTACCAGGAGTGGTCCCCATGGACAAAGTGAGTGATTGTAGATTGTGAGCACTCTCTTGAAGCTCATGATAGTTATTGTTGTTAGGAGTGTTGGAGTTACAACCTCCTACGACGACGTCGTTCGATTGGACGCTAGGCATCAAGCTATTGGTATTGAAGTAGTAATCTGAGTCGTTGTAAGCTACTAGGTGGTCGGATTGGTTATCATCCGGTTTGCTTACACCCAGAAAATCGGCCACTTTTGGAACTTCTCCTCCTTCTCCTCCTCCACCGTGTGGATTGATCATATTCCACTCTACAAATTACAATTTTTGTTCTTTAATTAGTATATAATTAAACACATATATAATAAAGAGAAGCATATAAGTATAGATAGATATATAAGTATTACCTTGTGTTTGAAAAGGATTGTCCATATGATCACTGACCAAGCCAAGGTTGTATTCATGAGGAGGCAAAGAAGAGTTGTTTGGTGAAAGAGGAAAGCCAAGCCAGTTGTTAGAATTCATGTTCTTCTTTTTGAGTCAACTCTGTTGAAGTTTGTGTTGTGTTTGGGTTAAACGGTCAATCACTACCACTTTGGTATGATCAATATACCAAGCTCTAAGCCAATCAAAGAAGAAAGGATGATTCAGTAATCAAGGATTGGGGAAAGAGAATTTAATGATGAAGAGACTACTTTTCAAAGATTGAAGAATATGTATATATATATAGGTAGAGCTTTTCTTCGGATTTATTTATCTATACTTCTCTCTCTCTAAAGCTGATAACTTTAGGGTTTTCAACAAAGGAGAAGATATTTGTGAGAGATGAATATTGAGGAAGACCAGAGAACTTTTATGGTTGAAGACCCCTTTAGAATATTATATTTATATATTACTATATGAAGGAGTTCAATTAAAACCAGCCTCAATTCCTTTTTCTAAGACTTTACCAACATAGTCTGTCGGATTTGAATATACGGCGATGACATAAAAATAGAAAATCATCCACAAAAAGTAGGAGTACTACTACTATATGATATCTGCAATAAATAAAGGTCCACAAATGACGTAAATATATATGCAACAGGGTCTGGCACATGACAGTTTTGTATATAATTTGACTGTTTGAAATGTTTTATAAATGCATAATTATATTTGTATATACATGCTTATAAACATTTGTAGATATCCACACATATATTCTTGTATGTGCATGATATTTAACATTTGTTATACGCATATAATAAGTCCTATTCTATGAAACTTATTCAAAAGACCATGATGATGAATGCCCTCTTCTTTTTCCTTTTCATGGCATCTCTTGCAAAGAATTGTTTGCATGTAGAATAACTCATCTGCCATAACAAAATGACAATTAGGGTACATCCTCAACCAACTCGACCAATATAACTTGGTATAATAGATATTCAATTTCTCAGCAGAAATTATATATTAACTTCTATAAATGAAATTCAAAATTCTATACAAAATAAGACAAAAAAAAAAAAAACAGAAAGTGAATTAAGTTTGTTCTGTCATACATGTGGGTAAGTTTTTTGGTAAGTGATTGAGTATCATTTACTTTGTTTTTCTCATCCGAGTTTGTCCCATCCAAGTAGTCATATTTGCTCTTCTTTCACGTAATATTGTTAAAAATATAAGAGTTTGAGGAGATTGACTATAGATCATGTGTTATCAATCCAATTGTTCGACAAAAAAAAAAAACTATCACTATTTTTCCAATCTTTGTTTTCTTTGCTAAAAGGCAGTATTATATTTAATTTCAGAAGTGCTATTTACTAAAATAGTTCCCCAATTTTCTATATTTATTTTGCTATTAAACTCAAAAGATTTTGTTTTTTTATCTATAAACTGTAAGAATTCTAAATCTTTGATCTGTAATCTCTTCTAATATTCAGGACCAACGGTTGATAATACCATGTTTAAGGTGTAAATAAACCCTATTAATTGGACTTGAATTCATGACCTCCTAAGTGCGTATCATTTTGTCTTTTAGGTAAATAGAAGTAATTTAAATAGTGGAGTAAACTCATAGTAAAAAAAAGAATTGCACGAAGTAATTAAAAAGAATTCAGATTGAAGACATAAAATAAAATGGGCGGTCTAAACTTAGTGTAGTAAGACAAAACCTAAGATTCCAACAGAAAAAATCCAACTCTTTAACAAATTAATTATCACTCACAATTAGGGGTGTTGTGATGGGTAAAAAAACTCAGTGTGACCCAAATCCAGTTTAAGTTTGTGTATAAAACCCCCAGATTTAAAAGTCCAGAAAAATCCAAAATATTTTAGGTAATTTAGAAAAAGCCTAGATTATTTTGGGTTATCCATGGGTACCTGCGGATAACCAGATTTGTATTTTATATCTATGTATCGAGTTTGGATTCAAGCTAAATTAAAAAAACTAACAAATACTTGAACACGCAAATACCTGAAAAATATCTGAATACCCATTAATTTTGCAAAAGTTTAATTACTATTACAAAATAGTAAAATAACATAATCTCTCAATAATTTTCTTGAATTAGCACATCATCAACCTCTTGTAACTAATAACTCAATCCCTGAAAAATCATGATATGTAAATCACAATTCACGTCAGCACAAAGATGCATAATCAATATCTCTGTCGTCACTGGAAAACAACAGAATCATCAGTACACTAAGCTTGTTACAACACCCGCTACATATGAGTTGTCCAATTAGATAACCATTGAACATACAATAGGAATTAGCTTACTGATTGGTCTCAACAAACTCCAGCAAAAACCTAAAAGTAGATGATCAAACAAAAACCAAGTCTTTTGCAAAAGCGGTCGTATATACTATATATTATTTAAATAACTTAATGCATACTATATATTCAGAGGCTTACATATGTGTAAAAAAAAACAATTCGCCTCGGGCCCCTCAAATAAATCTAATTTTTGGGGCCTCTAAATTATTTTTAAAAACCTATATTACAATAAATTTTCTAGCTTATATTATATAAATAATCAATTTTTGATATTTGTAAATATATTTCTTAAGAATTAGATTATTTTATAACGAAAACTAAGTTATTTTGATAATTATATTGGAATTAGTTCTAGTTGTCTCTACTAAAACATTTTTTCATATCAAAAGTGATTAAATCTTATTTGCGATGAAAATAAAAATAGCTTAGTTAATATATACGTAGCAAGAAAATGACCTTATATTATAAAATTTTGTGGAAAAATTTTATTAAAAATAAAATAATAATGTTATATTATAGTAAAAATAAATTATTTTGTTTTATTTACATATATTATACTAAATTATATTATATTTATGTTAAAAAATTTATATTATAAGTATTGTTTTATAGTTGTTTTAGGCCCCTATGACTCTAGGCACGACACTTGTATATATTATTTAAAAGAATCCAGAATTTCAAATTACATAAGTCATCATTCAACTTTTGTTCCATGAATCACATAACTAACGTTATTTAAGCATTGAAGTTTTCAATATGTTAGAACCAAATTTGTTATCAGAACTATGTACGTTATTAAAGCATTAAAACACATGGTTTTTGACTTTTAGTTTTTTTTCTTCTAATTATTGTTAAATTCATAGAATACCCGGTGGGTATCCATTATTACCCAATTTATTTTAGTGCTAAAAACAAGTTTTTAAAAATATAATAATTTATGGGTCCTGAGTAGATTGATAAGTCATTTCAACATCCCTGCTCACAATTAAATAACTTATGTAAAGTTTTGATATATATCTCACTATCTCTCTCACTCCCACTCAAAATCTCTCTCTCAAAACCCCACTAGGATTATGGGAACTCACGTCCTCGTTTAATGCAATTCATGACTCCACAAAGCCCAGCATTCCCACACTCTGCAATTCATCTCTTTGCTTTAATTACCATTTGACCATTCTACGTAAAGTCTCTCTCTCTCTCTGCTTTACTTAAACATTTAGTTGCGTATCGATCCATATATGCATGTTTATGCATATATACGTCTACGTATGGATATACATATACATGCATACATTTACGTACACTATCGTATGCAATAAAGATAGTTTGAATAGAACAAATGAATTTCTCTATATAAAAGAAGTGATCGATCCCCGAATTCTCTCTCTTCCTGCATGTGACGTTCATGCAATATTTTAAGAGTCCATCATTAAATATTAAGATCATATATGGAAAGAGATACAGTAAACAAATTGCTTAAAAGATTTAAGGATTTAATAAATAGAGAGACGTACGGATCTTCATAATTTAATTCTTAGTTTAAAGTTGAAAAGAGAAAAAAAATGGTAAAATTGGTAGAGGAATTTATTTTTGTATCCCCGAGTAAAAATCTGTTGACCACTTAATCGGTCTTCGCACCCGTCAAAAGAAAGAGTTATTTTAATTAAAGAGCATGTTTGATTAAGTTTAAAAGTTATAATTGCTTATGTCCTTTGCACACTAGAAGATTGTATTGTGCTAGGAGCCACTTCTCTTTTTTAATCGCATGCCTTGTGTCGCCCATTACCAACTTTCATTTTTATAATATTTATCAAATTCTACGTATTTGTAAATGTATTTATTAATATCTGTACATGTGCTTCAAACAAGATTTCACATGTCAAAATTTTAGTATGCTACACAAAAACATTTTAGTATTCAATACTAGTACTATAGACTTTATGTTTTTAGTTGCCAAATAAATTAATTGTTTCAGAATGATGATCACAATATACTTAGTTAGTCATCTCTGATTTAACATATATGCTTTATGTTGTCGCAATATAACCTAAACTGCTTTCTTTAACTTGGTTGTACTCAACTCTGCTATAAATTGAAAACAGATTTTGGAGAACATTCGATTAAGCGATACTGAAATTACATTTTCAAAAAGAGAAGATTAAGCCAAGAATATAGTACGTGTTAAAACATTTTATCAAAAAAAATCATAGTACATGTTGGACTGAAAAATGTTTTTGTTACTTCTTTTAGTTATGAAAAAAGCTCACGCAAAATATATATATATATATATATCTAAAATATTAACACATGTCGCATGATATAAAACATATTAAATGATAAATACTACATATATACAGCAGATGTAGGTCTGCTGCAAGGAAAGTTCTTATTCTACCTTTTAGATTTTGCTATATCCTTTATAATTTATTTATTTATCTGTGAATATAAGAAAACAATAAAAATAGAAACTTCAAAAGAAAGCTTCCTTTTATGGCTTTCTTCCAGACTGAACCACTCAGAGTTTCAGTCTGCTACACCTAAAATTTAAGCCCCTGAAGAATAATCAAATGACATATTCTGAATCTATATTTTTCTAAGTTAAGTAAATACTAGCTAAAATCCAGGAATGATCGGTTTACTTTCGATGTGACATTTTACTGCCAAATTGGTTACCTTTGTAAAAAACAAAAACTAGGACATATTTTAAGTTTAACTGAGCTAGTAAAATAATTTTAATTTTAGTTATCAATTACTAATAAATTAACCTCATATATAAGTTAATTAGTGATTTGTTTTCTTTTTAAAGTAAATTTTCATATAATTTTTTTTTCGGGTTAAAATAATTAAAATCCTACAAAATAGTACCTAACTATAACATTTGAAATAATGTGCACAGTAATGTTTCGGCTCTACTGATAGTGACTACTAGGCTGTTCCAGGAGAAATGAGTTTCAGTTTTCCATAAGAAAATGTTAGTAAACAAAAACATCTGAAAATAAAATAGTTATCCCTAACGTATAATTGCTGAAAAGTTGGGGTTTCTTTTTGTTTTGTCTCAGGTCGGTTTTATTTACTTTACTGATTCAAATTCAAAAAGATAAAGACAAAAGTACACATGCATGCATGAGAGACAGATTATGTTAAAACAAAATATAAATTAGAAACCAAAAAAGCAAACCAAGATAGTCAAGTAGAAAACGCTAAACCCTACTATAATTTACTGTCGTACAAGTGACCAAAGCTTCTTCTTACAGTCTTACAACTTACAAGTGAGCTTCTAACAAAAAGGTGGTCTCATTTCAAGATTTTTGTTTCTTTTATAACAAATAAAACTCTTTTTGTGGAACTAAAAAGAAAAGTTAGATTATATATTTTAAAGGTGATGCAGAAAATCGGAAGAATCGGGGGAAGAAAAGAATCTAAGGAGAGAGTCTCTCTTCGTTGGGAAGGGTGTGGAGAATGTGCAATTTGCAGACTATTTAAGTCACCGGCTATTCTCATACTTCACTGCCACGTGTCAGTAACTTATATTCAACTGAATTTTCAACAAATTTTAAATAAAGTCATGGTTGAATCTCCTATCATTTGGTATAGAACAGAAGATGTTATTTCTTGGAATTTCTCACTTAAACAAGATAATTGATTAATCGTAAAATTAAGAAACCTAGAAATTCCAATACTTGGTGTTCCTAAGCGTATTAATGGCGATTATACCTTATCTTTCTTGCTGAATTTTATGCATGAAATGTAGTGCAAAACACACGTAGAAACGCATGCGAAATCCTAAATGCAAAACTTTTACTTAATAAATGCAACAAAGCCCTAGTGGATCAAATGGGAAAGAGAGCCGCTCGAACTTCTCCATCTTATACATATTTGATGATGATATGGTTTTGTCTATACTTGATAATATCAACCATCAAATCATTCCATCTTTTACTCTCACTGAAACCCCACTTAATCAAATCACTATATGCACATAAACTTCATCCAGAACCATTATATGAGGCCTAATTATGCGATTTAATATTAAATATTTAATTAGAGTAGTAATTAAGGAAGGTATGGGTTCAATTAATTTTAACTTAGTTAAAGATGAATATAATTTTTTAAAAAGTGGAGGCATAGACGTTAAAAACACGAAAACCGGTAAGAAATTCTTGGAGGTGAAAAATAAAAAGAGAAAGAAATTACAGTCACTCACGGGAATCCAGAGAGAAAGGGGTGTGTTGTAGAGTTTCAATGGTGAAATGTGATGTGGTGGGAGTAATAGCCGGAAAAGTGCTCGTGTCGCCTCGAGATCATGAGTCTCCTCTCTTTACCATTTTTGTAGTATTCTTTTTCTTAATTTTATTCTTTTTGGGGATTTGCTTTGTTTACAGTTCATGGATTTGAACTACTTAACTAGCTAAGAGTCTTTTTTTAAAATTAATGAAATTGAAAACTATTATATAAGCTAAGTTCCAGTGAGGAAAAAACAAATGCATATATGTATGAAATAAATGTATGTGTACATATATATATATATATATCAAAAAAATTTTGGTTTTCATGTTATATACATATATATATATATATAATTTTCTTAAAAAGAGTTTGAAAGGTAGGGTTCTAACATAGAGTTATGTCTTTGTAAGAACACGAGGCCGAAAAATATTACCGGGATGCTTTAATTAGTTGTCGTAACTGATTAGGTGATATATATATATATATGTGCATATAGGAGTATAATGAATGATCCCAAGAAAGACCCTATAGGTCAATGACTACGTTCAATGAGAGGCATGGCCGTGGCGTTTGTGTTTGTTGTTATGTGGTTTCCTTAGTAATATTTGGATTGTTTATGGTTCGAATGTTCATTATATTGACCTACATATACATAGGTGGTCGTCTCATTATCGATTGGTATTGGTTGGTTAATAGTTTGCTCTTACTCACAAGGAGACATATTCATGTCACTAAGTAGCGATTAATTTAGACCATATGCAGAAGTTCAGGATAAAGGTTCATATAATAGCATGTCTTAACCACTAGTAGGCTAGTAGCATGTCTTAGGTTCACAACACACTACTCATTTCTACACTTTATACAATTGTGCCTCTAACAATTGATCATATCTTGAACTTACTGCATAAACCTATGTATACTAAAAATTGTCTCCATCAGTGTGTACAAAAAAATAAAAATAAAAACTGTCTCCATTGTTATAATTTAATAACAATTTCATCCATAAGATCAGTGGTACATACGGAGATGCATGAGTACAGTTTTTTTCTACATTTGATATGTGCAGAACTTATAAAGATTACAAAACTTGGATCAGAAAATCCCCTATCTATAGTCCCAAACACACTAAAACTTACAATAGCACATCTATGTATATTATTATAATTAAAAAAAAAAATTCCTTCATAAATATTTTCTAAGACATTATATGGAAAACGGTTTTTGTCAAGTAATTAAATGTTCATTTATGTAATATTCTCTATTGAAGTTTGGCTCTAGCTAATCGCATAACCCAATATGATATATATAAGATTTGGATTTAGGCTTTTGACTATGGATGGAGTATTATCAATTCAATTTTGTAATAAAATTGAAAACAAAACGATTGTGGTATTTTAAGAAAACATGTGGGTAAGAGATATCAACGCTAGATATTAGTGGGTAGATGATATATTGGTCGTTCACTTCAAAGAGAAGCATGAGCAATTGGCTAAGTATATCTAAACCAATTAATATGTTGATAAGATGGGTTCATTTGTGGTACAATACAAATGCAAGAGCTTGTGACAGATATGGAAGCATGTTTGTAGCGTGTAGATTCTTTAATATCCTTGCACACTAACTTCAGTGACCATTGGAGATCCGAGTCCCAATTAGGTAGATGAATCATTGAAGAACGACTTTGTGGTTAAAAACAATGCGCACAGTTGGGGAGCATTTCCTTTATCCAGGAGTCCATCAAAGGGTCGAGGAGAATTTATGTATGCAAGAATGTTGAAGTAAGATTCAATTTGAGTTTCTGAATGACCATGACTGTGCTTCTAAATATATTTGGTCACAACAAACAAATTAGATTGATAAATTATGTTTTTTTTAGTTAACAATATGTGGATTGACTCCTAAATCATATATTCAACTAGAATAATTTCAATTTTTAATGTGGAATATCAATCACATTCTACCATGACTTCTCAAGATGTAAATGATTTTTTTGTTATATAGTTACATGTTTTTGTAGCTATAAATTAATAAATATTTGTATCAAAAAAGTTTTTTTTCCAAGTTAGTTATAAAATAAATTCTATAGCTTTATTTTTACCGTAAATTATAGTCTACCAAAATTTGTTGCCGACAATATCGTGGCTGAAAAAATTCAAGATGATTGTTTCAAATTTAGTTTGCGACAAATTTACTTACAATTTGCTTGAATAAGTTTGTAACAAATTGATCACAAATATCCTCTAAACGTTTCTCTCTAATTTCTCACAAAATTCTACAATTTAATTGTAGAAAATGATCTACAAAGATCTTCAATATATTTTTGGCACATGTTTAACAAAAAGCTATAATTTATTTATAGCAAATTACTCACAAATATCTTCTAAACGTTTGTCCCTGATTTCTCACCAAAATATTCAATGTGTTTGAAACAAATAATCTACAAAGATCTTCAATTAATTTCTCCCAAAGGTTACAAGAAAATCTACAACTCACATGTGGCAAATTACTCACAAATATCTTCCAAATAATTGTTGCTAGTTTCTTACAAACATCTGCAATTTAATTGTAGCAAATTCTCTACAAAAATCTTCAATTAATTTTCGCAAAGAAATTTCACAAAAACCTACAATTTACGTGTAACAAATTAGTCACTAATATCTTCTATATGGCTGTCACTAATTTTTAACAAGGACATACAATTTGATTGTAGCAAATCCTCTACAAATATCTTCAACTATTTTGTCACAAATGTTTCATAAAAACCTAAAATTTACTTGTAGCTAATTACTCACAAATATCTTCCCAACATTTTTCTCAAAATTTTCAAAGACAAAACTGTAATTTTGTTGTAGCAAATTATCTACAAAGATCTTCAATTAATTTGTCACAGATTTTTCACAAAAACCTACAACTTAGTTATAGCCAATTACTCACAAATATCTTTTTGTCACTAATTTCTACAACATGCAACTTCATTCTAACAAATTCTCTACAAAGATGTTTAATTAATTTGTCACAAATATTTCAAAAAACATACAATTTACGTGTAGCAAATTATTCACAATATCTTTTAAATGTTTTGTTGTTAATTTGTTAAAATTATTAGGTAAATCTCGTTTGCCACGAAAATGGTACAAGTTTTGTTTGTGTTTAAGAATCATCACTCATATGTCACACTTTGTAACATATTTGCAACAAATTGTTTTTGTAATCAATTAAATATAACTACAATTTCGATACAAATTACATTTATTTTTACTAATTCTATACAATTGTAATTAATATTTGCTACAATTATATTTGTAGTGAATTTTTGTAGCTATACAAAGAAATTAGAATGATCTCATCTTTTGATTTTGGATTTCTATCCACATTCTAATACAAGTCTATTTTTTGTTGCCAATCTGTTACTCCAATTTTCGTTCTAACTAAAGTATGTCTACACAAAAATAATTTCCACCGTGATTTTTTCTATCTAAAAAATGATGGAAAATCTTTGATATGGTTTTACTATTCGATGGAAAATGGAGTAGATTACCTAAATAACTTTTGTGGAAAATATTTGCCATTGTTTTGTGGAAAATTTCATTTGTATTATTAAGTGTTAAGGGTATTTGGTAAGAAACTTTACACTAAGTATAGTTCATGAAATTTCATTTGTATCATCTCTATTTAATAAAACGGAAGTCCCTTTTATTTAGCAATCTCTATTTGTAAATAATTACAAAATAGACTTTTATAAATTATGTTTTGGTCCTTTAATTTTTGTTTTACTCAGCAAAGCCAGACCTAACACATGTCACAAAATTCCCTCTATTCAACCCATGTTCTCGGCAGTTATATCCACTCTCATATTCTTTTTTGATTTACTCGATTAATGTGCAGAGCAAATCTCACTTCAACAACTACCATTGATCGATTGCAATTCTTCTTTTTCGTGGTAACAGTTAGATTTCTTCGTAATCTTTCAAGATTATATTTTAGGTTTTCTAATTGTTTGTATATTTAACTTCTTTTGTAGGGCTTATCTTTTCATTTTTTGGTTTGAATATGTTTGAAATCTTGAGTCTACATCAATCACGGTATTGAGTTTGCTCGTGGAGATTGTAATTCAACATGGGGATCGGTTCGAGCTGCAATGGGACACCAAGATCCTTTTGAACCGATTGCGCTCGGGAATGAGGATTGTTACAAGACATACTACAGAGGTTTTTGCAAGTCTCTCTGTTACATTAAAAAAAAAGAAATATAGAGGAGCTTTGGTCATATTGAAATTCGATACACAACTTTGTTGCAGGAAACTATCTTAAGTTCTATGATGCTATCAAAAAAGCTT
This sequence comes from Lepidium africanum, assembly GCA_900406405.1. Lineage (NCBI taxonomy): Eukaryota > Viridiplantae > Streptophyta > Magnoliopsida > Brassicales > Brassicaceae > Lepidium > Lepidium africanum. Next base: position 62,954 of record OVAX01000246.1, on the reverse strand, counting down.
ATCCAGATATCAAAATCATATTCAATTGTGATGGATCTTCTCAACCACTCGATCACCATGCTGATTACTATGATTACCACGTAAAAATTACAAAACGAAAACTTTTATTATGCATCTCATTGTTTTGACAGATTCTTACTTATTGTTTCCTTTTGTTTCAGATTTATACTCTTGCAAGCGACTTGTTATCCAAGTCCCATAAATTTGACAATACAACACGCATTGGTCCAAAGGTGCAGCAATATATGACTCAAAAAACTTCAGTTTTGACATAACAAAAGTGTGTTTCTTCACCTTGTATCTTCTTGTAATGAAGAGGCTTTCAAAAATTTTGGTTACAGGCTTTTGTTAGCTAATATGTTGTAAACATAACATATGCTAATGATGGAAACCTTTTGGCTGGTCTTGGGGAAGCAGCATTCCTCCTTGGTCTGGAAAAGAACAGGTTTTTCTTACAAAACTATTATATTCTTCTTTGATTTGTAAAAGAAAAGACAGAACAGTTATTGTCTTCCTTTTGTTGCAGTGACATTGTAGGAATGGTTAGCTATGCACCTCTCTTTGTCAATACAAACGATAGAAGGTATCTTACACTTTTAGTTTTAATGGTTTTTATCAGTATCTTGAATTCGTGAACCAGAGCTCTTTGTTTTCAGTGGATGCCTGATGCAATAGTTTTCAACTCCTCTCATCTATATTGAACTCCTAGCTATTGGGTCCAACAATTCTTCACAGAGTCAAGTAGATCAACTCTCCTCAATTCTACACTCAAAGGAAACTCTTCTGATGTTGAAGCATCTGCCATCACCTAGGAGAACAATTGAGATGATTACATACAAATTAAGGTTTGTGTTTCTCTTATACTCACGCATAAGAGTAATGATTAAGGTTTCAATAAGGTTGTTCTTTTCTTCTAACTTGAACGGATGAGTTCTGCTTCTGACCACATATGAATGTTCATATATATATATATATATATTGCAGGCTGTAAACTTTGGAGAGGAATCAGGAATCAGTGAAACTGAAGGTAGCAGTAACTGGATTGATCACAAAATTTTGTGGAATCAAGAAGAAAGTACTTACATCTACCAATGTGATGGATGAGAATTCTTTCTCAAACCCATAGATGGTAAAATAGACAAAGAATCAATTACACATGACTTGGAGCTTATTCGTCTTCTGAATGTTAAAACCATTTCTAAGTCGGTATTTTTTGTTCCATTTTCTGCAGATCGTACCACAAGAAAGCTTGCAAGAGATGAAAGAGAAGGACCTTATGTTTGTTCTCCCACCACATTCATTCTCTTCTTTCGATTTATTGAAAGAATCTGCAGACATTAAGTTGCCGATATGTGATTCCAATAAGAAAGCTTAAACAATGTGAAGAGAAACATGTTGCAGACTTCATATTATATGTCTTTATAAACGTATTAGTAGAAATGAAAATTGCACCGATTTGGTTTATCAGAATCACCAAAAATGTCCATTTGTGAACATTGATTCAAAGATTTTACGTTCCAAGTCTCTTGACATTGGTTTTACATTCGAAGTCTCTGTTCCAATGTCTCTATGTTGAGTTTGAGCTTCTTCAACTTCGCAATTAGAATATTTGAATATAAATCCTTTCGTTAATGGTTGCACTACATTTGCTAACTTACCTTTAATGATACGATATGGTTGAGATAATGAGATAGATCCATCAAAACATTCCTCTGTAACTCTAGATTTGTCTGAATAAACAACTTCAACCTGTCAAATCCAAAAAATACATTCTTGATTTAAACTTTATCAGATTCCAAGTTCCAATATTTAGGGTTTATGTGTGAAACAAACATGATGTTTAAACCCATCAAATTGGGTGTTTTTGAGGGAATGTGCAGGAGAATCATGATCATAAGTGACCCATTTCTCAACATCAATCCATTTAGAAGGAAAGTTTCGTCTTCTACCAGAGACATTGCTACTGAAACTGAAAACTCCTCTACTTGGAGTACAAGGAGACTCCATTAATATTATTCTTCTTTTTCCATTGCTTCTTCCTTCTCCAATGCTCTTTTGTGATGAGAAACTTTGTCTCTTTTCATTTACCATCTCATTACTGCTACTACTTTGGCTTAATAAAAATGGAAGTGTTTTAATGAAATCTGAAGTTTCCTTTAGATTGTTTATGCTGCTTCTATGTGAGTCTTCTACAATTGAATTTGTGCTAACATCTGAGTTTTTCTCCTGAAAACAACAGAGAGATTCAAGCACACACCAGAGAAGAAGACATGAAAAAGTGTCACTTTCTCTAATTTACATTTCTATCGTGCATTGTTGTTAATAACATAATAATTATACAAATATCTATGATTATAGAAAATAAGCAAGTATAAATTATAATCAAACCTAAATAAAAAACTACGACTCATTCAACCCATCCAAAAAATTACTATCCAACATAATCTTTTCTATGCAAACATATATGAGATCATTAATTTCATTTTTTTTTGCTTATAATATATATAGATACTATACTATATAAAAACTTATTAATTTTTAAAAATAGTCATGTATTACTATAATCCCTAAATAAACTAACCGACTAACCTAATTTATTTAGCTTTCACTCTAAGTATATGTACACCAAAATATTTAACTCATCGAAAACACATATTTGAATATTATAAAATAAAAATGTATGCTTCTATAATAAACGGAACATAAGACATATTCCGAATTCAAACATGCAACATTTACTTGTTATCACTTTGACAAATCACTAGGATAACAAAAAATATAATAACCCACGCTTCAAGCATGGTTAGATTAAAGATAGGTTCAACATATCGATTCTTCTCAAATAAGAAAATCTTCGAAAGAGAGTTAGATTGAAGATAGGTTCAACATCGATTCTTCATCAATCATGCGTAATTCCAGATTGTTGCATTCTCAATAGATAATGCTTCTAAAAAAATATGAGTATATAGATATAAGAGATATGTTTATGTGTATATATTGTTTGTTTTTAATATTTTTTTGTATATTTCAACATCACAAACTACAAAAATATTGTCCGTCTAAACTACTTTAATTTATGTACATTATTTTTTTCCTTAACCAAATGTATTAGTTATTCACCAAAATTAATAAATTTGTCAACCAAATTAAAACAAAAAATAGGGATTACAATATGCTACCATATATTACATACTTTACAAACGTTATCTGTATATTAAATAATAATTTATAGGATAAACCGAATATAAAACCGAACATATTCACATATCTACAAATTGAACTAGTAAACAATATAAAAAAACCCGATTATATAATATTATTAAACTCAAATGGTCCCGCGTTCCAAAACACGGGTAGTATCATAGTTAAGTGTAAAGAGTGATCTATACATTAAATGAAGACACAAACGTATATTATTCCATTGCTTATCCCATTAATAAATAAATACTATATTATTACTTGAATAATTTAATTGAAATTCAAGTAAGACAAGGAAGGATATAGATAATCGTGAATGTAGATAACCAAGGAATCACATGAAAGATATTTCATTTTTTTTTTGGGGTAAAGAATCACATCTAGTACTATATAAATTATTAAGATTTTGTTGTCCTATAAATTACGTTTGTTTTCTCTAGCTATAATCGACGTTGAAACCACACCTATTTAATATATATTTATCAATAACTACGCACAGTCTACACTAAACTTATATACACCAAAAGATCGATTATAAATAAAATAGAGTTCGCTTGACCAAAAAAAAAAAAATAGAGTTCAAAAAGAATTCATTCTCTAGAAGAAATCCGATAAAACTAGGGATTGCTTACAATCTCTCTATATCTTAAGTTTACGATTAGAAAATTAAATGAAATAGGTAGCTTGTATTTCTTCCATTTGTTAAAGAAATCTTATAATATATATATATATATATATATCAAATTATAAGCTGAGCCAAATGATGTTCAGTGAATTGAGTATTCACATGTGGGCTTATATCAGTCTAACCACATACTGGTTTGAATTGACCCATTTATGCTATCATTATAGGCTAATTTTGTTTAGGCCCAAACTGAACCCGCTCTTAAAACCTTTTTAACGTGAACGCAAATTGGGAATGATAAATTATGTTTATGTTTCTTTTAACAAAAATATTTTATGTTTTAAGTTTGGTGATTTGTCTTTAGTTTTGATTTCTTGATAAATCCACGAAGCATGATGAAACTACAAAATACATACAAATCAGAGTTCATGTAGGCCAGACAAGTTTCAAATTGTGCATATAATTAAGAGACAGCGAACTGAAAATATGTATTACTCTACTCAAATGGATTACTAAAATCCATATTAAGAGACAGCGAACTGAATTAAGAGACAGCGAACTGAATTAAGAGACACAATTACTAAAATCTCATAACGTATTAGTATTACTCTACTCAAATGGTTTTTTTTTTGTCAATATTGGATCGACAAGATCCTATCCATACCCTATAGTCCACCTCTAAAATTCTTTTTTTAAGCTACCATAATATAGCGGGTAGAGTTCGAATTTTGGTGGCAAGTCATTAGATACATCATTCTAATCACCAGACTGAAAGCAACTCAGTCTATTCAAATGGTTACATGTCTCAATTAATATATAGTTCAAACATTTGGAATTCGAATCCAATTTACTATATAAAGTGGGAGATTTAAGCCATGATTGGCATTAGCCCTGTTCAATTCGAGTATTGGATCAGGTTCGGTTCAGATTATTCGGGTTACAGATTATTCGGTAAAATAATCTAGTTACAAATTAAACCCGAATCTATATTGGATCGGGTCGGTCGGATTTTAGTCAGTTTCGGGTTTTCAGTTTAAACCCGAACAATTATATTGATTAAAAATTTAAATTTTTTTGAAGTTGATAAATTAGATATAATAGAATTCAAGATCTAAAGTTTTTTTTTGTCAACATTGGATCGACAAGCTCTAAAGTTTAGTTATATTAGTCAACAATAGGATTACATACAATTAATTGGCTAAATGTTAGTGGCTCAATTAAACAAAAAAGTAGTTACATTATATATAATATACTAATAAATAATAAAATAGATATAGTTATCTATAATTATATATATAATCAGATTATTTGGATTGTTCGGGTTATATGGGTAAAATCCGATTCGAACTCGAATTTGTTGGGTTCTTCAAAATTATATTCAATCGGCTATTAAGGGTTATCTCGGTTCGGATCGGTTGGATAACCCGAATTGGACAAGACTAATTGGCATTATGTTTTTTTTTTGTCTAAGAAAAGGTTATAATACAAAGTAAAGAACATAAAGCCCAATAATAAGATATACATGAGTTTTTTTTTGGACTATAGAGTGACAACATGTCCAGCTATAGAGTGACGACGGCCTTTTGACATGCAATTGCCTGAAAACTAATCGGAAAAGGTCTGATTGATATTTTCGAGCAAGAGATTCTCGGTTATGACCATCAGAACCACCATCAGAGCTGTTACAGTTATAGTTTTTATTAGGGTCTCTACATCGCTGGTCATTGCCTTCATCAGACATCAACGCCGTCGAGGTCCAAACTACAGACCCACCAGAGAAATTTTGATCTCCACGCTTAAACCGCCAGTGAGAGAAAGGAAGGATACAGTTGCCGATGATAAGAAATAAGATCAAGAACTCAAGTAAACCGAAAAACTAGACTATGACATGAGAAGATAGAATTGTACATACCGAAAACCAAATCGATAACTAAAGGTAAATTTATCAGAGAAATCTAATTTATTGAAACGAAAGACACAAAAAAGAAGTAAAAGTGATGCAAAAAAAATCTATAATCTAATTCAGAAAACCCAAACTAGAACATAGATCCGAAAACTTAAAAAGTAAAATACAAAACATTGAAAACAAAAAGGAGCAGCAAACCTTGTTACCGGCGATCCAAATGAACAACTAATAAAATAAATTTCTCTCTCTTCCGAGAGAGTTGTCTTCTCTCTAGCGGAGGAGTTTTGTTTCCGGCGTCTCTCTTCTCGCCTATTTATCCTTCAGAAAGACCGGTTTGACTGACAATTCCGGTAGAGGTTACTTTCTGGTTCAACCAGTAACACAACACTGTGTCACAGGCAATCAAGCATAAAACGAATTGTTTTCACACGTGCGATGCATTCAGCAGCTGTTAAGTAAAAGATAATTTCTTTAACGTTACATTTTTTAGAGTTTGAACTGCTGTAAGCAATGTATGCTTAACATGATCGTTAATTCTACATATATGTAATTTTAACTGATAAAATTCTAACATTATTTAAAATATTAGTTGGTTCTTTTGAAAATTATAAATTATAATTTTATATTAGAATTTATGATAAAAATCAAAATTCAATCATATAATCCCATAAATATTCTTCTTTTGGGTCAAAAATGAAATATATATTTTTAAAATATTAATTTAAGGAATAAAATTTTAAAATTCTGTAAAATCAAAATTCTGTTTTTAAAGTAAACTGTAATGATAAAAATTAAAATTATATATTTACAAAATTTCAAACTTAATATATTTATTGGTGTTCCTTTGAATTTTTTGTTATTTATTTATAATATTTTCAAAATGATAAAATAATTATTGATATCTTAAAGTTACGTAATTCTTTTTTTTTTGTAGTGACGATTTTTTATTCAAATAATAAATTTTTATATATTATGTAATTTAAAAAGTGTAACATAGTTCACAACTCACAACTCTCCATTCGAGTTCAGAACTCTAAATTCACAGCACACAACTTTTAGTTCTTAGATCTGAACTTTCAGCTCTTAACTCATAGCTCTTAGCTCTCAGCTTCCGCTTCAACTGTTTTCATCTTCAATATTTTATCAGCTTTGCCAATCATACTATTAAAGTATTGAGATGAATTTGAACCATAGATTGGTTTCGTAGATACAGTTGGAAAAAAATGTGTCGTAAACTGGTATATTCTTAATTACATTAGGAAAAAAAAAACTAATTATGGAAGTGGTTAGTGGTCGTTGCTAAACCATTAAACAAAAATATAACTACGGAAAAAACCGGGTTAACCTTGAGTGAAACTTATTAAAAAAGCAAAGTACTTTACGAAAACAAACATTTGGTGAAAACTCAAAAGTTTTTCCAAGAAACCCAGTTCTTTAATTAATTATCTAATGACCATATATTGCTTTCATAATCGCTGACTAAAGACAAAGCAAAAGTGAGTGTCTTTTCACTTTGACCTTAATTACATGAAGTTGAATAACCTACATATATTATTTATACATACCAAATCAAGTAATTTGCGGATAACAAATCACGTCCAAACTAAGCTCCCACCAAGAAACCTACATATATTATTTATATATACCAAATCTGTGGTCGATAAAAGTTTTTATTTATATACCAAATCTAAAAGTATAATTTATATATATATATATATATATATATTATTTTTTCAAAACCTATATTATGTAGTAGTATATTACGTAAAAAATAAATTAAAACGAAATCAAAATGCGTAAGCGAATCCTTGACAATAAAATTCTAAGCATAAACAGACGTGGGAGGGTGATTATGAATGTCGTTTACTTTAAAATTGCAACCTTAATGGTTTTGCTTTGCTCTTCGATTTTGTGTCTGCCTTTAATCGTGCCAATAACAATACTAATATATTCGTTTATGTAAAATACACTTTTTGAAATCCCTTTTTAAGTTATATTCTGAAAAATCTTTGTCCAACAAATAATGGCCGACAAGAGTCATCATAAGTCTTCTATATCTTTTTTTTTCTTCTTTTAAATCAAATAAAATATAAAGTAGATTATGATTCTTTTCTAACTGTGATCGACGTGGGTGGAAGATGAAGGATGTAATTCATATGATGTTTTCTGTTTTATATAACTACCATATCTTCCTTCTAATTCTGGGATTTTCCATTTTATTACCTTTCGTAGATTGATACGTTTTCTGAATTTCTATCTTGGGAATCGTTAAAAAAATTCGAACTTTTACAAGTAATTCATGCAACAATATAATTCACCTTTTGACAATTTTAAATCGTAAACTCTCCTGGTTACGTACACATTAATTTGAAGGTTTAGGTTAGTCAATTAGTTTAGAATATTTCTGACAATACAGAGTCAAACCTCAAAAATAAAGATTTGCACATTTGCAGTTAAAGTATTTCAACAATAATCTTCAAATAAAATCTTAAAAATTAGCCTTGGGCATAATAACCGGAACCGAAAAACCAAACCGAACCGACCCAAAAATTTTATTTTGGTATTAGTTTTTAAAAAGAACCGTTCGGTTCCAATTTCTAGGTAACTTCGGTTCTCGGTTCAGTTCGGTTCGATTCCAAGAACCGAAAGTTACCAAATAGGAACCAAAAATAGTTAGTACTAAAATATTTTTGGTTAATTTTTTGGGTATTTGGTTACTTTTGAAGTACTTTTGACTACTTTTTGAAAAAGTAACTATTTGGAACCGAACTAATTTTATTTTGGTACTAATAAGGTTCCAATTTTTGGAACCGAAACCGAACGGAAACCGAACCGAATTTTAATAGGTACCCATTGGTTACCATATTTCCAGAACCGAAACTGAAACTGAACCGAACCGAACCGAATTTTTGTTAGTACCTATTGATTACCACTTTTTGAAACTGAAGGAACTGAAAACCAAAAAAACTAACCCGAACCGAACAGAAGAACTAAATGTCCAGGCCTATTAAAAATGATTATTTTTTTACACTATAATCCTTAACATTAATTAAAATTTTTTTGTCAACATTAAATCGATAAGACTTGACCCATAGCCTAAAGTCCACCCTTAAAATCTCCTTTTTAAGCTACCATAATGCAGCAGGTAGGAATCGAACCCTGGTACCAAATCATTAGCTGGATCATCCTAACCACCAAACTGAGAGTAATTTGGTAACATTAATTAAAATTTTAAAAAATAATAAACTTCATAAATTAATATAAAATATGTATTAAGAATATTACATGCAACATTATATGTAAATATAAAGTTATATGGTAATTTTAAATAATTAAAAATTTGTATTTTGTACTTTTGTAAAATTGTAATTAATTCTAATTTTTTGTAAGTTGTTTTAGATTTTGTAATTGTTTTAGATTTATTGTAGTTTGAATTTAAAAAATTCATGTTTATATAATATTTTTATGTTATGTAATATTTCTTCAATATTAAAAATTTTAATTTTATTTTAATGTACTTATTTTATTTAGGTAAAATATAGTAGCATAATTAGTACACTAATAACACAGAGTTTTAATCCTAGTATTCTATTGCAAGTGCACAGCAAATCAAAGTAGTATTCTAGGGATCGAATCCACAAGGACCAAGTAATTACACTATCAATTTAAAAACAAAACTAGAGCTAGGATGAAACAAATGAAGGTGAATCGCAATTTAGAAACTCAAATGATAAACTAATGTAATTCAATAGATTAAAACACCAAGTTCAGGAGTGTTCAACGGGAAGTCAAGGGAATCGAACCAAGAAACTATTCAGGGACAAATCAATAACAATCTTGACTCAAACATAATAGTTTAGTCAATCCATTATCGTGGTATCGACTACTGTATCTAGCAACCTAGAAATCTTAATTGCCATTGACACTAGAGATCTAAACACGCATGATCTATAAGGTCTGATAGGTCCACAATTAGCCTTAACATCAACTGTGTTGATTAAGGACTGATTACTCATCTAAAGAGGTTCAAACACCTAACAAGCTTTTGGAGAGTTAGGCAATCTAAGATCATAGGCTAGTTAGCTACTCTAGCCTAGGCATTAAGATCATCTATAGATGGAGAACATATCAAGCAATAACCTATTTGTTCCTCATTCATCAATTCCTTAACAACCCTAGAAAAACTCTAAACTTGATTGAGGAACTACTGAGACATAATTGAAAAGTGAAAATCAATAGAAATCATAGAAAACATGAATAAATTGTAATTGAAATCAAAGAGGTTCATAATTCTTCTCCAAGTTGTAGAGGTTAGAAATCTTCTCCTCAATGTACAGAGTTCTGAATATCGAATAATATAAGTTACCTCTCTGTAAAACCGTTCAAAACAGCACCTACTGCAAAATCACTTGCGTCACACATGACCTAAAATGGTAATCCCCAGTCTGGTGGTTGCACGATTGGCGCACTCACTAGAGCTCCTTTGAGAGTGAGGAATGCTTCATGACACTCTTTGTTAAACTCGAACTTGACATCCTTACACAACAGTTGTGTTAGAGGTCTTGCTATTTTGGAGAAGTCCTTGATGAATCTCCTGTAAAAGCTTGCATGAACGAGAAAACTTTTGACATCCTTCACTGTTGTTGGTGGTTTAAGGCTAGTCATGACTTCGATTTTGGCCTTATCGACTTCGATACCATTCCTAGATATTTGGTGACCCAAAACTATCCCATCTCTGACCATGAATTGGCATTTTTCCCAGTTCAACACAAGATGTTTCTCTTCACAACGCTTAAGCACCCTGCAAATATTAGAGAGATAGTCAGAAAAAGAAGATCCATACATTGAAAAATCATCCATAAAAACCTCAATGATCTCTTCGATCATATCAATAAAGATGTACATCATTCATCGCTGAAACGTGGCCAGAGCATTACACAATCCAAATGGTATTCTGCGATAAGCAAAAGTACCGTACGGACATGTAAAGGTTATCTTCTCCTGATCGTCCGGATGTATTAGAATCTAAAAGAAACTTGATTAACCATCTAAGAAACAATAGTAAGAATGGTTAGCCAATCTCTCAAGCATCTGATCCATAAACAGCATAAGGAAATGGTCCTTTCTAATAGAAGAATTTAAATTCCTGAAATCGATACACATTCTATGCCCTGTAACAGTTCTAGTTGGTGTCAACTCATTATTATCGTTCTTTACTAAAGTTACACCTTCTTTCTTAGGAACAACATGCACAAGATTAACCCAATTACTATCAGATATAGGAATATTATTCATGCTTGTAACAGTTTCATGATTTCCTTTTTAACAACATCCTTAAGGTTAGGCTTTAATCATCTCTAATTTTCTGTGGATGTTTTAGACTCATCAATAAAATGTATCATATGCATACAAAGATCATGAGACATTCCAAGAATATCATTTAATGAATAACTTATGGCTCTATGACACTTGCGAAGTTCACAAAAAAAGCAAAGCAGTTGCAACATTATTCAACTTAGCATTGATAATTACTGGATAACTTGAGTTCGGACATAGAAACGCGTACCTTAGCCCTGCTGGAAGTGTTTTGAGTTCGATCTTTGGGGCTTTGAATTCATTCTATGGGTTGTCTAAAGATGCTGAAATTGATGGTTTAGGTGCATCCAAAGCTATGTAAACGACCATCTGCTCAATTCTTTTGCTTGAATCCAACATCTTAGCATACCCTCTCGCATCTTCACTGAGAAATCTGAATTCTGTTTTAACCTTTGTGAGAACTATGTCTGGAGGATCATCAGAAAGGAATCCATCAGTTACTTCATCTACGATTTTTTCTGATGTGTCTACCATGAAAGTCATTCCATTCAAAATCGGGTTCTTTAGCATCTTGTCCATCTCAAATGCATAACCATATCACCTATGAAGATCAATTCTTCCGTTCTTCACATCAGTCATTGCTCCAACTGTTCTTAGAAATGGTTAGCCCAAAATCAAGGGATTCTTAGGTTCTTCATCGAGTTTAAGAACTACAAAATAGGTTGGCACATTGGCATTTCCTATCTTTACGTGCAAATCTTCAAGAATTCCTACCGGGAGTTTCACTGAACAATCTGCAAAAGTCTATGAAATTCTGGTCTTCTTGAACTCGATATATCCCAGGCGCATAGCAACTAAATACAACATCAAATTCACACTCGAACCAAGATCACAAAGGGATCATGGAAAAACTAGTGAACCTATCTGAATTGATAAAACAAATCGCCCAGGATCCTCTTCTTTCTTAGGCAGCTTGTTCTGAAGCATTGCACTACTATCTTGGGTAATCATCATAAGTTTTTCTTCTCTAGTAAACTTGTTGGTGACTAGACCCTTGACATAGTTCTTAAGAGATGGTATCATCTGCAAAGCATCAACAAAGTGTAATCTCACAGATAAATCAGCAAGCATCTCCTTACACTTTGCAATTTCCAAGTCTTTTCGAGACTTCTTTGGCGGGACAGGATATGGGGGTGTAGGCGTATAACCTCTCTCTGATACCATGGTTATTCTATGACTCGAATTCATTGGATTTTGCTAACTCTGCTCCGGTGTGGCCTCTTGTGCAGGCTTGGAGATCGATCGATCTACATCTGGATCGATCGATCCTTGTTCATGCAAAGAGAATCCATCCTTCCATGTCCTGGTTTCTTCCTCATAATCAAGGTCCATAACCACATTCTCTTCTGCTCGTTTCCTCACAACAGCTCAAGTTCCCTACCACTTCTCAATGTGATAGTATTTCATTCTTTGTGGTTGTCAATATGAGCAAAAGAGAGGTCATATTTTTGTATCTGCGCAATGATATAGTCGTATTTAGTGTTTAGCTCGTCATACAACTTGTCTACCTGTGCATTGATCTCGATGGTAGCACGATGTTATCCCTGAATAAGATGTTGTAGCATCGACTTGATCTCATATTGAGTGCTAACTGAGGGAATAGATGAAACCACTGCTCAAAATCTCGCTTCGCGTTATGTGTTCGCTCGGATACCGAATAGTGCATAAGTTATAAATCAGAAATTATGTGGGGATTAATCGGGAGTATTTTTAGGATATTTATCATAATTTACAAATATATATTATATATCATAAACTTTAACATAAATGTTATTGTGGTACAGCAGTTATAAGGTTTCTTATATAGCATAAGGTCAAGGGTTCGAATGATTTGGGTACCATTTTGGCTTCTTTTTTTATTTTCCATTTAAATGAAGGGTATTAAGGTAATTTTGTAATCGTCTTCTACCTTAACATATGGCTGACTCTGTAACCCTAGCCGCCGAACCACCAATTCAAACCGTTTTCATCGTTATTATCTTTTGTTTTCTTCAAATTTGTATATATATCTACATATCTGGTCATAAATACCTCATTTTTAACTTCAAAATAGTAAAATAAACGATTTTTTTATCAAAACTTTCAATTTTTTGGCCGAATATATCAAATTTGCCACAATATATCACCGCCTAATGTCTTTCCGTCGTGTACGCAGCCAAGTTGGCAGTGATTTTGAACAAGGGATAAAACTAGTGGCTGGTTTTACATCGAATAAGGCTCACCAAGGGTTAATGCTGATTTTGGATGCTACGGAATAACCTAAATTGCTGTATCATATTGATGCACAGTTTTCTTCTTGACTCCACTCGCAGCAATGAACTTATCCAATTTTTCATTAAGTCTTTCTATTTCAAGAGATCTAACATCAAGTGAGTCTTCCGTGGGGTACAAATTGCTCGAGCTTGCAGCTAGATTTTCGATCAAGGCAAAAGCTTTTTCCCTGGTGTTGGTCATGAAATTGCCATTGCTTGCAACATTTGTATTCCCAACTTACACCTTCATAAAAGATGGTCAAAATCTGCTCGTCGCTAAACCACTGATGCAGATAGTCTCGATTGTACTCCTTGAATCGTCCCCAAGCCTCAGAAAAAGCTTCGTCAACTCAGTGTTGAAAGTTGGGGATATGACTTTTCAGCTGATTCGTTCTAATCTTAATGAAGAAGTGATCCAAAGAAGTATTCCTCACATCATCCCAGGAAGTGAGTGAAGCTGGAGAAAGAGACTTAAGCAATCGCAAACCTTTACCTTCCAATGAGAATTTGAATAACTTGCACTTGGCATAGTCTTCAGGTATTCCACTCGATGCTGTAGTGCTACATATCTCCTCAAATTTTTTGATATGGTCCATCAAATTCTCAAATGGAAAACCGTGAAAGGGGAATTGCCAGATTAGTGTTATCAGCTGTGGGATCAACTCGAAGGTTATCCCTTGTAGAGGAGGCAAACAGATTGCTAATCGATTCTCATAGTAGATGTGAGGAGTATCAACTTCCCCTATAGGTCGCTGTATAGGTTGATCATTTCGTTTCCTCTTCAATTCTTCTATCTCTCATTTCAGCCATTCCATAGTAGCAGCTTGATATTGATCCTGATAATTAGCAGTGTTGTGCAAAGGATTGTCCATTCTCTCTTAAATCTGAAACACAAAATAAACAAAAATAAAAACAAAAACGTAAGTAAAAGAAAACCTTAGACTAAAGTTCAGTAACAAATCGAAAGCTAACAATATTGGTCCCCGGCAATGGCGCCAAAAACTTGATAACATTGAGTATTAACCCTAGTATTCTACTGCTAGTGCACATCAAATCGAAGTAGTATTCTAGGGATCGAATCCACAAAGACCAAGTTATTACACTATTAATTTAAAAACCAAACTAGAGCTAAGATGAAACAAATGAAGGTGAATCGCAATTTAGAAACTGAAACGATAAACTAATGTAATTCAATAGATTAAAACACCAAGTTCATGGAAGTATAGCTGGAAGTCAAGGGAATCGAATCAGGAAACTATTGAGGGACAAATCAATAACAATCTCGACTCAGACATAATAGTTTAGTCAATCCACTGTCGTCGTATCGACTACTATATCTAGCATCCTAGAAATTCTAACTATCGTTGGCACTAGAGATCTAAATTCGCTATACCGATAAGGTCTGATAAGTCCACAATTAGCCTTAGCATCAACTGTCGTTGGTTAAGGAATGAATGCTCATCTAAAGAGGTTCAAACACCTAACAAGCTTTTGGAGAGTTAGGTATTCTAAGATCATAGGGTAGTTAGCTACTCTAGCCTAGGCATTAAGATCGTCTATAGATGGAGAACACATCAAGCAATAACCTATTTGTTCCTAATTCATCAATTCCCCAACTACCTAAGAAATACCCTAAACTTGATTAAGGAATTACTCAGGCATAATTGAAAAGTGGAAATCAACAGAAATCATAGAAAACATGAAAAAATTGTAATTGAAATCAAAGAGGTTCAGAATTCTTCTCCAAGTTATAGAGGTTAGAAATCTTCTCCTCAATGTACAGAAGTTCTGCATATCGAATAATATAAGTTATCTATCTGTAAAATCGTTCAAAAGCTAATAGTAATAGTCTAAAGCGCGCTGGTACAAAAATAAGGAAAACTTAGTTTGGTCTTCGCAGCATCGATGATTGATCGATCTCAGGTGATGATCGATTGATCAAGGTACAATCGGTCGATCACTAGAGCATGATAACGATCTTCAAGTCGGGCGTAGACAACTCTGAGGGCTGATCGATCGATCCAAGGACGTGAAGTCAATCAGCAGGTCAGACGTATGCTCTGGAGATGAGATTGGACGATCGTCAGGTTGTGCGTGGCTCAAGCTGAGGTATGAGATCGATCGATCGTGTTGAAACGCTAGAAATTCTCCAATTTTGCTCCAACCCATGCTTCATGTGCATAATTCAAATTAACCGTGTTTTATACATGCAAAGATTCTAAAAACATACGAATTAGTGAGCTTAAAACCGAAAAAAATGAGGTACATCATACACTAAAATAGAAAAACTAAATTACAATTACCAAATAGTTTTGAAGTTTTCAATAGTAAAACCTCAAATTTGAGGTTCAACTATTCAAAACCTTAATTTAAAATTTTGAATATTTGTTACAATTAAAAAAACCTCAAAATTTGAGGTTTTTAGGATATCTCAACAAAAAACAAAATGAAGATTAAAATATATCGAGAAAGTGAAAGAGAGTTTAAGAATGAAGGAAAAAAAATAGACCATTCTATTTTGAACAAATTTTTATATTGAATTAGGGTTTGTTCATCTTTATCCGAAAATTGAGGAAACACTATTTTTTTCTGGCGTATCTATTTGCCATGTTGTTTTTAAATGTATTATAATTTTCTTATCTGTTAATTATATATGTGATTGTTAGGTTAAAATATTTATGTAAAATGTGTATGATTTGGAATGTATATTAATTTTATATTTGTATATTACCTTTATTAAATTTTTTTTTAAACAATATTGTAACCTCGTCAAGATCCGTCTAATGTTGTCGGGTAGCCTAAGTTTGCTCTACGGTATGTTACCGTGACAAAATTTTGAGAAATTCACAATATTTTTGTACGGATTTTCATTTTCGATATTTCTGAATAATTTTTCGTTGGGACACCGGCCTTGTTCGTTTGCTGGATGATGGTAACAGCGACCATCGACATCGAATGATTCATGTTCGTTTTGCTGTTGCTGGTCTGATCGCAGCGACCAGTCGCCAGCAACCAGTGACTCGTTGCTGGGGTTGGTCGCTAGTGACTAGCGACTTCCAAACGTACAACACCAGCGACCCAAAAATTAATTAATTTAAAATAATTTAAATAAATAAATTTAAAATAATAACAATAAAATTACATAAAATATAATTATTAAAATCAATACAAAAATTCATATAAATAAATTTAATAAAATAAAATTTATAAATATTGAAATGAAAATTTAGATTTATAAAATTTGATTTTAATTGTGTACAAAAATATATTTCAAATAAATAATATATAAATGTGATAGTATTTTTTATTTGATTTTCATATATTAACAATATTTTTTAATTCAAATTAACATACAATTTTTGCATTTTTATAAATATATATAATTCTTAAAAATAATAAAAAGTAGTCGCTGGAACTGCGAAACGAACAACACAGCGACTGATCGCAGCAATTGCTAAACAAACAAAAAATCAAATTTCTGATCATGGTCGCTGATCGCAGTCACGGTCGCCAACAACCACAAAACAAACAGACCACCATCAGAAAAGTCTATTTCAGACATTTTAGATGAAATATTCCCTCCAAGATTTCATTTTTTCTAGATAGATTGGTTTACATCTATTTTATACAATCCACACTATAGTTCTTTATATGTGATGTCAAATTTCTAGTTAATTAATTAGAATAATATATATTTAGTAAAACTTTATTTTCTTCGTCGACCTAAATGTGAAACACATAGACTACCCAACATTGTTTGTACATTTTCGATATCAATATCTTACGAATTTCTTCATTTAATATATCGTCCTCTCAAATGTATTACAGTTCCATAAATCTGATTATTCATGATGTACATAAGTAGTAGGACCATAGATATAAGTTCAGTCAAATCCATATGAGTTGTTAAACTCTGCAACCACTAACAATGTAATTGTCATCACGTATGAGATTCACCAGATCTTTGTTTTTGTTATGTCTGTAACTATAAGAAGAATTTATAATATATTTAACTATATTACATAGTTTCAAACAGTATATTTTTTATTTGTTGCGTGGTACATTATTTATAGAGATGTTTATCAAATTACAGTATAAATGGTAACTGCGGAATTGTAATGAATGTGGAATTTGGCGAAATTTTTTTATTTTTTATACAAAATCTTGCGAATTCACTTAAAATAGAATACTAACAGCTGAATTTAGAGAGAAAAAAATGAAGCAAAAGGTGCAATTACTATTCTTCTTCGCGGCCACGATTTGGAATTCTGGGTTTTTGGGATTCTGGGTTTAGGGTTCGCTTTATGGTGTGACGCATTCGTCGCATTTGTCGCCTTCGCCGTCTTCTTCTTCACGGCAACGATTTGGAAAACGGTTTGTTCCGGATCTGAGTTAATGTGGTATAGTTGAAGCAAGTTGGGTAAATGTTGGTGGAGATGGGTTATAGTTTAGTAGAGTTAGGCTGAAGTTTGGTAGAGATATGTTATAGTGTGGTAAAGTAGGGTAACTGTTGGCGGAGATGGGATATAGTTTAGTAGAGTTAGGCTGAAGTTTGGTAGAGATGGTTATAGTTTAGTAGATTTAGGCTGAAATTTGGTAGAGATATGTTATAATGTCGTAAAGTTGGATTTATTTTGGCAGAGTTGGGTTATTGTTTAGTAGAGTTAGGTTACGTTTGATAGAATTGATTTTGACTGTTTATCATTTGTTCTCATTAACAGGTATGACTGAGGCCAAGGAGCACTTGGAGTAGCTTTTCAAACACGGTCTTGTAGTGATGAAGAGCCGAAGCATAAACCACTATTGCCATCTGAATTACATTAGCAATATGATCAAGGGTATTGGTGAAGATGCATACATAGACATAAAGGAAAACTCTTGCCTTGGGGTTTTTCTGAAGCTTGCTAACTCCAACTACACGTTTACAGGGAGGAATGTACAATACTTATTGGCGCATCAGCTAGTGACTAAAAAGAAGTATGAAATATGCGTCTTGGTTGGTTGTCGGCCTATGAGGTTTTCTCTGCACGAGGTTGAGGAAATCACGTAGCTTAATTGTGGTATTGTTTATGAGTCTTCTAATATGGATGAGGTTACCCATGGAGATCTTTGGGTGGATATGGGTTTACTAGTTGGTGAAGCCCCTACGTGGGTAAAGTTGAAAAAAGTGTTGGGGAAATGTAGACCGTGGTCTTTCGAGAAGAGGAAGATGGTTGGCTTGCTAGTGGTTTTGCATGTTGGTGTTTACGGTTGTTACTCGAATAGTAGGATTCCATTTAGTGAAGTTTGAGAGGCATCCATGGGGAAGAGTTGCATTTCAGGAACTGATGGGATCGGTCAAAAGTGCAGCCTACAAAAATGAGTCCTACACGATTCATGGTTTTGTGCACTCGCTTCTCATCTGGGCATTAGATTCTATCCCCTTAGTAGAATAACTTTTTGGGGAGAGAAGAGAAGGTGTCGATGTTCCCATTCTACGGGCGAGACCAATCAAGAAACAAACCGTGGAAACATAAGTCATTGTGAAGTTGGAGCAGTAAAACACGGAGGATGGAAAGGTAAATTGCTTTCGTAGTGGAGTTCATTGTGTATATGATAGATTTCATTTAGATGATTGGTAGAGTTCATTTTTGTATTGATAGAGTTAATCCATGACGTCGTAGAGTTCATTGTATATATGATAGAGTTCATTTAGATGATTGGTAGAGTTCAGTTTTGTATTGATAGAGTTAATCCATGACGTCGTAGAGTTCATTTTATATATGATAGAGTTCATTTAGATGAGTTAGAGTCAGTTTCGTATTGATAGAGTTAATCCATGACGACTTAGAGTTCATTCATTTCATTTAATAGAGTTTAGTAACTGTTTGGTAGAGTTTATTTTTGTAAAAGTATAGTTCATTTATGTTTGGTAAAGTTGAATATGTGTTAAGTAGAGTTAATTTATTTCGTAATAGAGTTTGTTTTTGTTTAATAGAGTTCAGTAAGTGTTTGGTAGAGTTTTCGTATAAGTAGTAGATTCATTTTTTATTAGTAAAGTTGTTCCTACTTTTTTTCAGGTACGTGTAAGGCCTCTACGTCCAATACCTCTAGAGATAAGCCCTCTTTGGCCTGACGAAGTTGAAGATCCGAGAGTGGACACCATGCTCGGAGACATACTTGAGGGCACTCTAGATGAGTCCTTTTGGGAGAAAAAGGGGAAGAGGAAGGCATATACTGATGTTAAGGAGAGGAAAAGCAAGTAGTCAAAGCGTAGTTCTCATTCAAAGGAGGCGGTGAATAAGGTCATTGAAAAGAAGAAAGAGTCGGCGGGACATACCAAAGGATAAAGAGAGGACGCCGGAGATAGAGGACTCGACTACCTTGATGGATGTGGTAAAAGGCGTCAAAAAGGCAAAAAAGATGAAAGAGGTGAAGGGAGAAAAGGAGTCGAGTGCCTTGATTAAAACTCTCTGAGGTTTGACCAAAGCCTTTGAAGGAATGAGAGCATACCAAAATGTGTTGGCCGAGCGTATGGTTCGTCTGGAGGAGAACATGGCAGACATATCCATGCTCATTGACTGGATTGCAAGGTTGGAGCATAACAGTTTAGATCAGATGAAGTTGCTTGATAGGCTTCGTAGGCTGGAAGTGAATAGGGTGGCACCAGTTGTGAACAGATTGGTAGACGTGATTTAAGGTTGGGTTTTGTTTAGTAAAGTTATTCGAGGATTAATAGTGTTGTGCACAGATTGATAGAGTTGCTTTATAATTCGTATTTTTTTCGTACTGTATGTCCCTTTCATGTAGGGCGTACACCGAGATAATTCCAAAGATGATCAAGTATTATTCAACGTTGCATCCGCATGTTAGTTTGGATACGTACAAAATAACGCGAATTCTTAAGGGCACTCTGTGTAATAAGCAGTCGGGCGACTGTGGCGTGTACAGCGTGAAGATGATCGAGTGTTTAGCCCTCAGATACAACTTCGAGGGACTAAATGATGAGTACATTAGCTTCACTCGGCTGAAATACGCCATTAACTTTAGAGAGCAACTTCCAGTGGAGGAGACTATTGTGTACACTGATCCAGGTCCCCAACAATTGTGTGACAAGGCCGCCCTCCTTTCAGCTTCCCAAGACTTTCTGCTGGACTGGTAGACTTCGGGTTGTTGTAGTCGTAGGGTAGTAGAGTTAGCCTAACTTTATGGTTGAGTTAATTATAGTCAAGCTGAAACCATACATCGCATGATGCGATCTTTTATACTCTTGAAGGACCAATATTACTTTTTGGTTTTGGTCCTTCCATAGTATTTATATACATTTTGTAATGTAATGCGATAACAACAACAATTAGGTATGAATTTTTTTGTAATGCAACGACAACAACAATTGGTTATGAAATCAAGTACGAACTCAACTAAATAAGTAATTAGAGTACAATACTCTACCATACCTGAATGAACTCTACCGTTCAAGTACAAACTCTATTAAACATATATGTAGAGTACAAATTCAAGATTGAACTCTTTCACTACATGTACGGGAATTGTGACCTAGTTGTTTACATTTTGAACAAGCTGACCCTTTCCTTAGCCGTTTTGCCTCTCCTGAACACTCGAACCATCTTTTTATCCTCGATTTCTTTGGCCTTCCTGGTTGTTGACGCACGTTTGGCGGATTACACACCTTACGGCTCACATCCAACGGAATAGGTATTGCAGCATCCCTTGGAAAACTACTACCAGAGTAGGCGTTGTACAGGTAGGTCATGTGATAGTAGAGATGAGTATGTTCGATTGTTGGCCGTTTCCATACATCGGCAACGGAAATGGCATGCACACAAGGAATTTTTTTGACGTCATACCGCTTGCAAGAACACGTCTTTTCAGTCAAATTGACCAAATGAGAAGATTATGATCCTGTAACAACAGCCTGGTGTTCGTTTATTGCATGCACATTGTACTACCTAGTTTCCTCAACCCTAGTCTGTAATTTAACAAACAAGTTTCAACTCAATCATGAAACATTTAAACTCTACTAAAACAGAATGAATTATACTATAAATGAATAACCTCTATTATAAATGAAAAAACTCTATTATAAATAAATAAACTCTACTACGAAAGAGTTAACTCTACTACAAGAGAAATACGAACTCTACTAAAACATAATGAACTCTACTATAAATGAATAAACTCTATTATAAATGAACAAACTCTATTATAAATAAATAAACTATACTATAAAATAGTTAACTCTACTACAAGAGAAATATGAACTATATCATGAAAGTAAGAACTCTACTATAACATATCGAACGAACTCTATCATAAGAATATAAACTCTATCATGAAGCAGTACGATATACCTTTAGGAGGATCAACAGATGTAGTTAGAATAGTTGACATGAGACTAGCCTTTGTTTTCCTCTTCGCGAACCAGCGTATTAACATCGTCCTAATTGCATCTACAAGCTGCACAATGGGGAAAGTTCTTGCTTCGGATAAGGCATGGATGATTGATTCTGCTATGTTCGATGTTGTAAAATTGAATCTGTTTCTGGGAAAATGAACCGGACTCCACAACCGAACATCAGCTCCAACTCCAACTCCCACAAACCAAAATGATTTGATCCATAGATCCAAACACTAAAGGCCAATAAGCTCTACAATGAAGGAGCTTGAACGAAGTAAAGGAGCTTAAAGGGAGCTCCAATGGTGTTGGCATCATTTATTGAGGAAGATGTTAGGTGAGCAGCGGGTGTGCTAATAACTGAGGGGTAAATTCATAATTTCAACTCTACTACAAAGGTCACTGACTCTACTATACCCTGCTTTTTCATACATTTCAACTATATTATACACAGTTTAACTCTATCAAGATATGATTAACTTTATCAAGTTGACTCAATTAGTTTAGTAGAGTTGATAAATTGGGAAAATTCACTCTACTATGCATAGACTTTAACTCTATTATACACAGCTTTTTCATACATTTATACTCTATTATACACAATTTAACTCTACCAAGATATGATTAACTCTATCATGTTGACTCAATTAGTTTAGTAGAGTTGATAAAGCGGGAAAATTCACTCTACTACGCATAGACTTTAACTCTATTATACACAGCTTTTTCATACATTTAAACTCTATTATACACAATTTAACTCTACCAAAATATGATTAACTCTATCACGTTGACTCAATTAGTTTAGTAGAGTTGATAAAGCGGAAAAATTCACTCTACTACGCATAGACTTCAACTCTACTATACACTGCTTTTTCATTCATTTCAACTCTATTATACACAGTTTAACTCTACCAAGATATGATTAACTCTATCACGTTGACTCAATTAGTTTAGTAGAGTTGATAAAGCGGGAAAATTCACTCTACTACGCATAGACTTCAACTCTACTATACACTGCTTTTTTCATACATTTCAACTCTATTATACACAGTTTAACTCTACCAAGATATGATTAACTCTATCACGTTGACTCAATTAGTTTAGTAGAGTTGATAAAGCGGGAAAATTCACTCTACTACGCATAGACTTCAACTCTACTATACACTGCTTTTTTCATACATTTCAACTCTATTATACACAGTTTAACTCTACCAAGATATGATTAACTCTATCACGTTGACTCAATTAGTTTAGTAGAGTTGATAAAGCGGGAAAATTCACTCTACTACGCATAGACTTCAACTCTACTATACACTGCTTTTTTCATACATTTCAACTCTATTATACACAGTTTAACTCTACCAAGATATGATTAACTCTATCACGTTGACTCAATTAGTTTAGTAGAGTAAGTAAAAGCGAGAACATAAACTCTACTATGAACGGACTTTAACTCTACTATACACGACTTTTTAATTTGTGTCAACTCTATTATACATAATTTAACTCTACTAAGATATTATTAACTATATCACGTTGCACTCAATTAATTTAATAGAGTTGATCAATGCGGGACCGCGTACGTGGCAAGTTTCATTAATGGTAGTTTCGTAATTACGTTTTTGTTTATTCATCAAACAAAGGGCAAAATAGTATTTATAGAATTAAAAAAACTATTCTAGTAATTTTCAAACATTTGCTCTATTTAAATAATTAACTCTTAATTTGGCTCTAATTCAGCAAATCCCCCTTAAAAAAAAAAAAAAAAAAGTATGAGAGAGAAGGGTGATCGGATTCTCCATGAACCAAATAAAGAACCTGAGTTTCTCAAATAAGAATCTGTATCTTACATGTGTTCATATTTGATTGAACAATTTTTCTTTAAAAAATAAAATTTAAACAAAAATAATATTTTACTACTTTATAACCTCAAATGAAGAACTCCACTGATGGAGGTGGTCTTATAGCCAAAGTTTGCCCTATAACTCTATTTAATCTACTTTATGTAATGGATTGAACTCTTGATGTTAGATTCATAAACCAAAAAAAGTTTGAATTCGACCTAAATCGATTTTGAACCAAAATAAGTGAAATATAACGATACATGGACAATATTATTATAGTTAATTGTAAATTTTATATAGAATATTTCTTATATAAAAATATAAAAAACTAATCAAATGAATTATTGTTATGTAAAACATATATATAATTAAGACTTCAAACTAATGTACAATCATATATCTTAACCATTTTTATTTCTATATGAAATAAAAAATTTTATTAATTAAATATATTATTTACACAATTGTAATTTTCTAAATAAAAAAGAAAAGAATTGATGATAAAAAAAAATTTAAAGAAAGAAACAATGCATATGTAAATCAACCACTATAAATAAGAAAAAGATAAACAGTAAAAGAGAAAATAATTGAAAAGTTTAAAACAAAAAAATTAAATGTATTCCTCAACAATAAATTCTCAAAACCAACCGGTGAAAACTTACACTGCATGGAATCAGAAGTGGGTACGCAGAAGCAGAAGCATTTAGAAGTGCGGAATCGATTTTCTTATAAAAAAAAGCGGGTACGTATTGGAAGCGTATATATACATAGCTATATATATATCATAAATCACTTAACATAACATCATAAATAAAAAAATTAAACAACAAAATCCAACTTATAATTTAATTATAAATCATTTAAAAATAAAGAGAACTCTTGAAATTTTTAAATTTTAATGTTTTTAACAAAGTTAGCTAAAGTAAATCGTTTGATAAATTAGAAATCAAAGAACTAGTTATTGGTTTGTTTAAAATTTTAAATTTTTTTAACATGATATGAACAATTTCGAACTTCCAAAATGCTCTCAATTTAGAATCGTATGCTTCCAAACATTTTACTTTTTAGAGTTGTGATTCTAAGAGATTCCAAATGCTTCCGATTCCGTTTTCGATTCCAAAGCGAAAAATGTATCATCCGCGAAGATTCTATGCTACGTAGGTGAAAACTTAATCGTGGAATTGGAAATTTGAAAAATTACACATGATTCCACAAAAGAAAATGTTATCAATTAAAGCCTATATATTATTTTACATATCAAAAAGAAAGATGACGCTCAACTCTTCTCATTCTAATGATTAAATGCAACAACTATTGGTTAAATTAGTGTTTGGAGTTTGACTACCACTACTAGAAAACGACTCAACTTTGACCATGATTATAATCATAAATTGGTCAAAAACAATTGTTTTGATTAATTTTTGACCAATAGAAATTTCCAACCAACAATTTTTGACCGTTCAATTTTGATCAAAAATTAATCAAAACAACTATTTTTTTGACCAATTTATGATTATAATCATGGTCAAAGTTGTGTTGTTTTCTAGTAGTGTATATATTATCGTCAAAAAGTGGTCAAAAATATTTTTATAATATATCGATTGGTCAAAATATTTTAATTATTTAATGACCAAATATTTAATTCGTCAATAATTGATAGATTTTTAGTCATAAATATGTTGACAAAAATTTTGGTCAAAATTTTTTTGTTACAATATAACATGTTTTCTTATAATGTACACCTTTCTATATATGTATAGAGAATTTTAGATATGATTTAGATTTGAGCTATAGATCAAATCTTCCAGCTAATCAGAAAAATATAATATTATATTTTCTCCAAACTAAAGCAATCAATTTGGTGATTGTATATATGAAAATATAAAGAATTACAGTATATATTAAAAATTTAGGTCGGTATATATAAAGCGAGTTAGGCATTCTTTGAAATACGACAAATGCAATAAGAAATATTAAATGGTCTAATGAATTAGTAGGTTTAATAATTGTACGGGCGTGGGAAGAGATTAAGAATAGAGAAAGATAGAGCTTTAGATATTAATGTGGTGGTTGCGAGGCTCCAGTTTGGCACCTTTGGCTTCTCGACACACTGGCTCTACTGCATTATCTTATCGCACGTGTTCCATTATATCTACTCTCTTCATTGTTTCCCTTCATTTTTTCATATTGTTTTCATTGCCTTTAAGGCCAAAATTAAACAAAAAGATTTATATATGTATGTGTGTGTGCTATTATTATCATCATGCAGATGCACATACTATATTTTTAATTCATCTTAATGTTTTGTCAATGACCTGGATTTTGTATCAATTATCAAGAAGTTTTACAAAGTTATTATATATACAACCAAGACACTATCTATTATTAAAAAGAATACTTAGCATCTCTTGTTGTGTATTAAGGATTAGCATTCCTACACGACATAAATCATCAATCATATATATATTTAACATATAATCATCGTGTATATGTATATTTTGTTAGATAGACATTATTTGATCGCCGTAATGGGAGAAAATAATTAGCTTTTTCTATTAAAAAAAAAATTGATTTTGCATGAAGAAAAAAAAACAAAAAAGAGACAAATAAATAATAAAGAAATTTGAAGACAACGATAACGAGAGAAGTGTTATTATAAATAGAAGAAGAAGAGACAGAAGGCAAAATTCAGACCCACTCGTCTCTCCCAACACTCACTCTCTATGGATCCATCACTTTCACCGCCGGAGATTCTTGACCTCGATTCAATCACAGCTCTCAAAATCCTCGGGAAAGGCGCTACAGGAACCGTATTCCTCGCACACGACGTTTCTACAGTCTCTTCTTCTTCTTCTTCTACCTTCGCTGTCAAGCTCGTTCACAAATCCTCCGCCTCCTCTCTCCGTCGTGCACGGTGGGAAATTGAAGTCCTACGTCGTCTCTCTGTTGACTCTAATCAAAATCCTTTTCTTCCTCGTCTCTTGGCTTCATTTGAGTCACCGGAACTATTCGCTTGGGCTGTTCCTTATTGCTCCGGTGGTGATCTTAATGTCCTCCTTCATCGTCAAAACGACGGCGTTTTCAGCTCCTCTGTTATTAGATTTTATGTGGCTGAGATCGTCTGTGCTCTTGAGCATCTTCATTCCATGGGGATTGCTTACAGAGACTTGAAACCAGAGAACATTCTGATTCAGCAATCCGGTCACGTAACTCTCACTGATTTCGACCTTTCTCGGAGCTTAAAAAAGCCCACCCGGGCCCAATTTTATCAACCCGACCCGGAATTAAGAATCGATCGTAAAAAGAGTCGGAGCTTTTCTCGCTGGATCTCACCAAAGGAAACAGAGAGCAATACAGGGTTGAAGAAAACGAGATCCGCTCGGGTTAACCCGATTTATCGCCGGAAAACGAGTTTCTCTTCCGGCGAACGTTCGAATTCCTTTGTTGGAACCGACGAGTACGTCTCGCCGGAGGTGATTCGCGGCGACGGTCACGATTTCTCCGTTGATTGGTGGGCTCTTGGCGTTTTGACATACGAGATGATGTATGGAGAGACACCGTTCAAAGGGAAGAACAAGAAGGAGACATTTCGAAACGTGTTGATAAAGGAACCGGAGTTCGCCGGAAAACCTAACGACCTCACTGATTTGATCCGGCGTTTGCTGGTGAAGGATCCGAGTAGGCGGTTAGGTTGCCAGCGTGGCGCGGCGGAAATTAAGGAGCATGCTTTTTTCGCGGGTTTGAGATGGGACTTGTTAACGGAAGTGTTACGGCCTCCGTTTATACCGTTAAGAGATAACGGGGAATTAACGGTAGATGGGTTTGACATAACGGAATACTTTGAGAAACTGAGGACTCCGTCACCGTTACAGTCCTCGTCGCACGTGAGTCATAAAATTGATCCGTTTATCGATTTCTAATCCACGTGTGGCAAATCCAACACGTTCAACTTTGTAAATACTAAAATTTTAGAGCTTTTGTGATTTTCATGGGTATAAAAATAAATGTTAGAACAATAAAATGGAATAAAAAGTAAATATATTGCCACTACCATGAGAAATTTGAATTTATGATCATTTGGTAGAAAGAATTTTGTTTGCTCGATCCGAATAAGAACTAACACACAGAGCAAATTTTTAAAAGGGTAATTATAAGGAATCATTGATTTAGAATGTCGAGGAAAATGATGGAGTAGTAACGTGTGTATAATTAGTTGGATACGAATTATTATAAGGTTAATTAGACTGAATATTTATGTGATCAACTGAGAAATTTATGGGTACGTTTGTGATCATAATTACACGGACAAAGTCCTTCTATAAAGCATGTTATCTAATAATTACACTTGAGATTAGCATTTTCTATACACTTTTTTCTTCTTCTTTTCAAACATGTACAAATCATAAGTAAGATATACGGACAAACAAAAACAGTTAAGATCTGGAACCACTACTTTATGTTTCAATTACAATAAAGAATTTCTTTTGATATGATTCATTTACAATAAGTAATAAGTTATGATAAAGTCTAGTANCAAAATTTCAAAATTATAACTTTACCTTTTTCTGGTACGGGGCTTATCGTGCTGATAACGTGTTAAAAACTAGAGAGAAGGAAGATAATAAAGAGAGAGAAGTTGTCTGTGTATTAAGGTGTTGAAGTGTGTTACAACATTATGAACGAAACGTTCATATTTATAGAGAAAATTTAGTTCTACTGTGCATGCATAGTAACGCGTGGGCTCCACACAAATAATATAATTTGCCGTAACTTTTGACGTTTCTTAACATAGTATTTATACTATTGGTTTTATTAATTAGTTAAACATCTTATTTATTAAAACTAACTGAAGACAATTTAACGTAGACTATGTTATAAACTTTATTATAAAAATTAACTTATGGTTTGTAATAACCCTTAAAAATAAGTTTAAGATAAGTTTTGCTGCAAATTTTATACAAAATTCAAAATCAATATAGATTTAATAGATAAATCTTCAAAAAACTAAAATTTAATATACAAAAAATCAAGTACAAAATCGGTTATTGATTTAGTTACGGTTCGGGTTTGGATTCGGTTTTCGGGTACATATATTTAGGACATACTTTGTATTTTGTCAAGTTCGGTTCCTCTAATTTGGTATTTTGGTAGGCTGTTCTAAGACTTATTCGGGTATTTTAAATTTTCAAACAGAGTTCGGTTTGCTATTGATCGAGTTCAGGGTCGTATAAAATTCAAAATTAAAAAAAATTTAATAGAAAAAAAATCTAGAAAGCTAAAATTTGGTTATTGATTTTTTTTATTCGAGTTTGGTTAGTTTTTCATATAAATAGATTTAGGATCTATTTGGGTAATTTGCCGAGTTCGGTTCCTCTATTTCGGTTGATTTCGGTTTGGGTTTAGGACCTCTAAAACAATATCTCGAAAACAATATTCAAAACATCAACAAGAGTCTAAAAAAACTAAATGAACAAAAATTGGAAAAAAAATCAAATCTCACGCTATAGCATGGGTATAATCCTAGTCTTACATATTAAAGCGGGAGACACTTTCATTTAGACTATGTTTTAAACTTTAGTATAAAATTTAACTTATGGTTCATAATAACTCTTAAAAATAGGTTAAGGTAGGTTTTGTTACAGATTTTTAAAAATTCAAATTTAATAGATAAATATCTAAAAAAACTAAATCTTAGTAAAAAAATATCAGTTACAAATTCGGTTATTAATTTTATTCTGATTCGGGTTTAGATTCGATTTTCTGGGTACATAGATTTACGATACAGTCTGGTACTTTATCGAGTGCGGTTCACCTACTTTGGTATTTTTATTATTTTAGTTTAAGAAATATTTAGATTTTTTTATTTTCCGTATAGAGTTTGGTACAGTATAGATCGAGTTCGGGTTCGGGTATTTTTACATAAAAAATTTAATAGAAAAACTAAAATTTGATTATTGATTTGGTTCTGGTTTGGGTTTGGGTTTGGTTTCAAATACATAGATTTATGACTCATTGGGGTATCTTATCATGTTTTTTCGGGTTCGGTTCCTCTGATTTGGGTCGATTTTGATTCGGTTTTTGGGCTTTTAAAATAATAGCTATAAAACTATATTCAAAATATCAACACGGGTCTAAGAACTAAATGAATATGGATTGAAAAAATAATCAAATCCTACGTTATAGCGTGGGTATAATCCGAGTGTATAGTTAAAAGTAATTTGAATAAAGCGGTAAGTAAATAGTATAATATGTCTTTAGTTGAAAGAGAGGAGACATTAATTAATATATGAGACCCTTAATATATTAAAAAAAAGAGAGAGAGAGAGAGACATGAAAGTTCAATGTTGATGAAGGCAAGTATGAGAAGATTAACCGAATGTCTTATATAAGTTCGAAGTTGATCAAACAAATTATTCACGCCTGGTCAAGTGTGTTTTGGATATTATATATTTCATTGTATATATAGTGTCTTATAGTTAAAGATCGTCTCTACGATGAATCTAATTAAGACTAGTTTCAAATCTACGGCTAAAACAAAAGTCTCGCCATATTAAGAATAAACCTACACACTACAACGTTTTTTGGTTTGGAAAATGGAGAGACAAAGTTTTAGTAAATGTTTGGCTAAAAAGTTGGATTGAGAGTTGGTAATATTGGTATATATGTTGAAATATATTACATGTATTATACTATATTATGTGTATAGTACGATTTTGGACTTTTAGTTGAAAGTTATGTGCATTCAATAATAGTATAATATTTTTGATTGGGAATTATACTAGGAATATTACCTCAAACTACAGATTTGAAAAAGATTGAGCAGCCATTCTGTCTGTGTATATGTTAATTTGTTGGTATTTTCTATATTTCTTTGTCAATAATTAGATAAATAAGATCTAATTTATAATCCAAAATTTATTCTAAAACCATTTAATCTATTTCTGTAGATGATAGAAATTAGACTTCTAACGTCAAAAGGCTAGTATTCTTTTGTTTTTCATAATCTTTTATTATAAGCACGTAGTTTTTGAGTAGCACCAAAAAATGACAAAGAAAAAGATATTCTATCTGTTATTTATTAGTTGAATTTTAGAAAATTTGTTTTTTAGTTGATATTTTAAGATTTCTATGCAAAATTTATTGCACTTTTGGTATTTTTGATTCTTTAAATTCTGCAGATTAATTTGTGATTGATCAAACTATTTTGGAATTTGTGATAAACCATATATTTTTACAAAAAATAAAATAATAATTTTTTTAATATGTGTGAAAAATCTAAACCATCAATTATATAAAAAACAAAGAGAGTATAAGAGGAAAATAACGGGGACGAAGCCTATAATTTTAGTTTGGCATTTATCAATGATGACAAACGATATTTTATATCATTAAAATCCATCACAGTAAATTAATAAAATTAAAGATTTAGAACACAGAATAAATCAGTAAGAATATAAAAGGAATTTAATGCTACGAAGGTGACTTCACGTATTGTGTTCGGCCAATCTTGTTTCAAACGCATTCCACAAGCAATACAAATCAGATAAAAATCATGAATTTGGATTGTACAAATTAAAAATAATTGTTGATATATTAAATTGATTTTTTGTTTTTTCCAAAAAAAAAATACATATTAAATTGATTAATCAACAAAAAATAATATGATTATTTACAAGTAAGTGTGTAGTATAACCTTAAAATAGCATCTTCTAAAAATTATAATGGAGAAAAATGGGATATATGTGAAGGAGAAAGATTATAACTTCTAATGTAAACCCAAGATCCTGTGCGCGATGGATCTAAGGCTAGTTTAATTTCTATTCGCTTGCTATATGGGCCAACAAGTAAAGTCAATGGTAGTACAAAGCCTACCCATATTAAGAATACACATTGAATCTAAGTTATTTGGGTTTAAAAAAAAAAAACAGAGATAAACTTTTGTTTTATGTTTGGCCAAAAAAATTGTATTAAGAATTAGTAGTATATGAAATTCTTTCATGCATTAAATATAGAGAAATTGCAGTGTGTAGCATAAACGTTTTATGTATTTAGGTGATTGAAAACCTACTTTTAGGGTTTAATTAATAAAGTAGGCTTTTATATTATTATATACATAATTATATACATGTATTTAATTAGTTTTGTAAAAATAAAATATATTAATAAGCATTGTAAACATAAATACATCAAATATCAATCTTTCTGAAACAAGAACATTTTTTTAGAAAATCAAACTTTCTATAACAAAAGTATTAGAAAATTGTATAATAAAAAAAATACATTATTATGTGTGGAAAGTATGAAAAATCTATTGATGATTCTCATACATTTGTCTGGAATGCTGCCAGCCAAGCTGTTGACCTTCGAGTGTACACTAAAATTGTTGTTTATAAAAATTTTGTACATACGTCAACAGTGAGCATAGCCAATGATTGCATAAGACAGCAATTTTATGTTATATTTTCATTTGGAAATTTGATTATTTTCTGTTCAGTATTTTGTTTTAGTATTCTCGTTTTGATTTTTTGCTAAGTTAATTTACAAGTAGTGAACAAAGTTAATTTTCAGTGGCACTGAAAAGGCAAATACAAAAAGAGGGGAAAAAGGGGAGAGGGAGTGGGGGACAAAGCCTATAAATTTAGGTTGGCATTTTTTCAAAATTGACAAATGGTTTTTTCATAAATAATTAATTAATGCAAACGAATTAATAATATTTGGAAAACAAAATAAGAAAAGAAACAAAAGGGTTTGTTTGTACACGACGAAAGGTGACTTCGCGAGTTGGGTTCGACGGTTCAGTCAACGTCATTGGATAAGCAGCTTTTAGACCATCTCCAATCATTACAATCTATTAGGGGTTATTAACAATTTTTTACTATAAATAATAATTTTTTTTATCTAACAATGGACAATAACTGACCGGTGTAATAGCCAAATTTCTACATAATATAGGTGGTGGAATTCAATCCCTAAATGTGTTAGTATACCTGCTATTTAATGGACTTACTGCTGGCCACTGGATTAAAGGTCACTTGCAAATAATAATGTTAAAAATTTACTTTTAACTAAATAAGTAAAATATATTATCTTTCTCAAATATCTTAATTCTCAAAAACTTTTGTTTCGATAATTAAATTTAATGTGTTAGTTGATGCAAAACATCATCATAGATCCGAATTTAAAATTTTTTAGAGCTACAAATTCATCAATATGGTATGTGGCTGACTTTGAGCCTGATTGGAATTACTTTCCTTTTTTCATCTTTGGAAAACAGAAATCTTTGTAAAAGATTGAAATTAAACCAATCATATTTTAGAGTAAAAGATAAACTAGAGTATCATACAAAGATTTTTGCTTTTCAAAGCAATAAAACGAAATCAATTCTCAACAAACTCTCCCGATCAACAATTGCTTTCGTTTTTCTGTTTTGAAAAGCAAAAATTTTTGCAAGATACTTTAGTTTGTTTTTTATTCTAAATTTTGATTGGTTTAATTTCAATCTTTTACAAAGATTTTTCCTTTCTAAAGCAAAAAAACGAAAGCAATTACAATCAGATCCTTTATCCAAAATAAAAATCAAATAGACTCGAACTTAATAGTTAAGAGCACATCCAACAATGAGAAACTCAAAATGAGTATCTTAACATTTTAATAATGATATTTTAATAAAAGTTTAAATTTTAATATTTTTAATAAAAATTGAACCAATTAAAATATGACAAACATCTAAGAACTCTATCTTAGAGTTTATTAGACCAACTCCATTGGAGTTTCTTAGAAGAGTTCTTAGCAATTTTAAAAATAAAAAAATTAGAAAACTATGAGAGAGAGTAAGATGAGGTTCTTATTTAAGAACCCTTCAACAAACCCTTAGAAACTCATTTGTAGAGTTGTTAGTTTCTAATTAGTCCAATTTTTATTAAAAAATTAAAAATATTTAACTGTGTAAAACCTTTTAATTAAATATTATTATTAAAATAGTTAGATACTCATTTGGATATCTTAATTGATGGAGAACCCCATTTTATTCTCTCTCCTACATTTCTATTTTTAAAATATTTAAAATGTTAAGAAATGGTCTAAAAACCATCATTGAGGGTGGTCTAACGAAAATGGTTTGATAAAAGAATCTCATCACAGAAGTTCAAGTTGCGTACCAAGATTTGTGGGTTGATACTAAGCCATAAAAATCACAATCAAATAGAACTAACGTAGGCCCAATGAGTTTGGACGGTAAATCTGTAAGAGCCCAATAAAATAGACAATTGTAAATATGAAACGATAAAAATATAATTAATGTAATGAATGCAGTGTAGACCCATGTAGTGAAGCAGCGACAGGTCCTGAGAGACACTCACCGTAATGTTACTTACACATTTTCACATGCAATGCTTCTGCTCTCTATCTTTATTTTTTTTAATAATTACCCTACACTCACCTCTTCTTTCTATTAATGTTTTCATTTATTTCTTTCTTCTTCTTCATGTGAGTTGGATTTTTTTTATACGCATTCAATATTCCACATTTATGCTCTTAAATGTTCTAAAACAATACCCAACTAGACTACATTCTATGATATGTAACATGTACTTCTTAATGCATAAGAAACTAGGTTTACTTTGTGTACACTCTATATATGTAAGCCTATCCTTATGTTATTTCCGAATAATATCATATTCCCGATATTGACTGTTGTCACCATTAATTTTCTTCTAGTCATCATATCAACAACATTCATTTCATCCAGCTCATACTTTATCTCATTAGATTCGGTGACTATCATCAGTGTTGAATTTTAATGCAAAACTTTAAACTATTTCAGAGAAAAGTATTTATTCACTTCTTTGTTTGTCAATTTTTCATTTGTAATAATACTGAATTTTATTATGAAGTTATAACAAACGGCCGAATTATAATTAATCGTGTAATAGAACTGGATTTTATTTAGTGTTGGTCGTCTCATAATTGAACTAAGAATTAATCATCATACAGCATAAAAACGTAGCACACATTTATATCTTTTTTTTTTGGCATAACCATAAATATAATAGTGTCTCTAATAAAAAACAAATTACGTAAATTTATTTCTTTAAGCAAGCCCTTAAGGGTTTCCCGCAAAGACAATCGTTAAACATAAACGACGACGCTTCTAGGTGATCGAACGGTGAACCCGCCGGAATCCTCCCGCAAAGATGGTTATGGCTAAGATCCAAATGACCAATAAACGACGCACCAGAGATCGATCTCGGGATTGGTCCCTTTAGATTGTTATACGACAAATCTAATACAGTGAAGTAGGACCTTGGTCCAAACCCTTCCGGTATTTTCCCTTGGAGATAATTCCGGCTCAAATTCAGGTTCATTACCGACGACGTCATTAGAGCTTGTGGAATCTCGCCGGAGAGTTTGTTCCCGTCGAGGTTAAGAGTTGCGAGAACCGACATGCGTCCCATTGATGGTGGTATTATTCCGTAGAGTTGGTTACCGGAGAGATCCACATCAGCTAACCGGTAGATTGTGGTTAAGGATTCAGGGATTCTACCGGAGATTCGGTTACCGGAGAGTAATGCACGGCTGAGCATTGTTAATCGGCCGATATCCGATGGGATTACACCGGAGATTAGATTGTTACGGAGATCTAAATGCATTAAGCTAGATAAACCGGTTAACGAACTTGGGATTGAACCGGAAATTCGGTTATCAGCAACGTTTAAAACAGCTAACCGTTTTAGTCGTCCAATGTCGCTTGGAATCACACCGGAGATTTGGTTTCCGATAAGGTCGATAGTACGGAGAAAAGGAAGACGAGTAATACATTTAGGGATTTCGCCGGAGATACCTTTCCAATCAGCGATAGTAATGGCAGAGAGACGAGTAAGTTCACAGATTGCTGGAGAGATATGTCCGGTCATGTAACCGGTTCTATGAGCTCTTTCGAAGATTGGATCTTCTGACTCGCCGCGGAGGTTGATGTCGGCGACTCGGTGAGTGAGCGAGTCACAGCTAATACCGTACCAGTTATGGCAACAGTCTTGGCCGGTCCATGAGTTGAAAATGCCGAGGTAAGGCTCTTTGAGAGCTGACCGGAAAGCTAAGAGTGCACGACGGTCAGACGGTGGACATGACGTGGCGGTTGAGAATAGAAAGAGAAGGAGTGAAACGACGACGTTGAGATTCATTGTCTTGGAGATTCCTGTGTTTTGTGACAGTATTGGGAAATGGAACTTGATGGGTGAGGGAAGAAGATAACTCGTTAATGGCATATAAATAGCGAATAATAATAAATAAATGAGGAAACTATTTAAAAATATATTAATTAATAATAAAAAAAGAAAAGGACAACACTTGGCTTTTTTTTAGTTCTACCTTTATTTCTTTTTTACACAAAGTGTTTAAATAATTCGATTTTCGTTAAGATTAGACACTTTGGCTTCGTATAATAATGAAGAGTTGTGTTCGTGTAATCTTCATTAATCACAAAATTCTACATCAACGAACGTCAAATCCATGTTACGATCGTTAACTTTAAAAACCATGAGCTAATTAATATAAAATTGATGTAATTATGTTGAGTTTTTCTTATTCTGATGACTCATGTACGCATAACTACAAAAAGAACTTTGACTCACTATTTTTTTAATCAAAAATTATATTTTAATCAAACAATTATATATTTTTTACATATTTTTTGGTCAAAATAATTAGTAAAAATGTATTCTCAGGATTTTAATAAGAGTTGGTTTGAGTTATAGAACGGCTTTATCAATCAAGAGAAAAAAATGATATAAGTACTAACATGTGAGTTTGTTTAGTGAAAAACATGGGATTAAATTATGTGGATACAAAAATGTAGAAACCATACACATGGATTAAAATTTGGAGCACATTAATTTGATAATAATAAAAAAGGTTAGAAGACAAATAAAAGAAAAAGACAGGAACTGGAAGTGGGGGAGAGTTCCCATGCAAATAATTGAAGCTACGATTAGATTTTCCGATGCGACTTGCCGGTTGGATAAGCTTTGCCTATTTCATTTATATCGCAAGGTCTATATGACGCCACGTGATCATGTTCTTCCATTTTTAATCTTTTCCTTAACTATATTTTTTATATATCGTGTTATGAGATGATAATACAACTCTTCGAGTAGCAAATAATTGGAGTCTATGATGACAAATATTGGTCTTACGATTAGTTCATTAGGCTTTTGGATTGGTGGATGTAAGTATCATGGGTAATGATTGGGCTTAAAAGTTTAGTAACGAGTTGTGGTTTTGATTTATCAGTTCTCAAATTCAGCACCGACGGCTTTGTATTTAACCGTGGGCACATGAAAATCCGAAACATGATATTTATAAAAGTGATGAAGACATGTTATTAGGGATATGTCACAAAGTATAATATCTTGTTTGAATTGACTGCTATTTTAATTTTTATCTGAAAAGTTTGTCCAAAAGGTAATAGATATCAAGTAGATCTTTGTTTTTATCAGTAAGGGTAAATAGGTGCTGTTTTTTAAAATTTGTGAACAAATTTAAAGTAATCTGCCAATTCATCTCTATAAATATAAGTTAATTATGTGAATTCATACGTATAAAGGTTATATTGTATAATTTATATCTATTTTTTAATAACAATAAAATTATATATATGACCATAAAAAAATCTCAAAATATGTATAAAGGTTATATTGTATAATTTTTATGATTTTACATATTGACTTGCAATTGCCATGAAGGATAATTTTGCAGGCGATTTTAAGAAATCTTTTTGGTATTATCCATTCCTTTCTTCTTTGACAAAAAAAAAAAAAACCATTTTTTTTTTAATCTTATCAAAGTTCTTACATTTTGCATAACATGTATACCGATAACCTAAAATATTTCACCACAATGTGTTTGACTACTCAAAAAATACCATAATTTTGGCTCGTCATGCGACAAATTGGTTGTTGTGAGTATTACTTACCAAGAAATTACCATTATTGTTTTTGGTTATGACTTTGAGTATTGATTATCCCACGAACTCCTAAGTGTTGGTTAGGTCGCAAGTAATGTATTAAAAAATGATATTATCCATAAGAACAAAGACATAAACCAACTATTAGGGAAACAATAATTGAAAACTTGATTATGATTTTAAATATTTTCTTACTTAATGCAACGAAAAAACTCTTACAATACAGAAAAAAGGTCTGTGTTAAGAGCTCTCCATTGTCGTTTACAACTTAGGCGTAGACACAAACAAACATCTTCATGCTCCAAGCAATTGTTTTCTTCTCTACTCACTTTGTTTTTCAATCCTTTTAAGATATTACATAATTGAGTATACAAGACACAGAATGAACTTAGAACCTGAAGCAGAGACTACAAAAACTCATTTTGCTAAGAGTCGGAAGAATCCGTTTCATTGCTCCACCAGAAGCTAACCGAGAAACTCATTGTTAAGGACCTGACATAGTGCCACCATTTGGGAGGGATGTACAACATTTCACCTTCCTCTAGGATACAATCCACGAACTCTAGCTCTGCTGTCTTTGGAAACTCGGTCTTGTCAATATTGTCCAGATCAACCTTCAACCAAAGTTTGCAACCACCCAGTTTTGTGAGTCAGCTTCCGGTTCTATGTTTAATCCAAACCAGACTTGACTTTGGGATGAGAAATCTTACCTGGCTAGAGTTGCAGAGCATTGTCTCAGAGTGAGGGTAAAGTTCGTCTTGCAGGGAATGGGGGTAAAGCCTTACATACTTCTTCCCAACAACCTGATAAACAGATGAAACCAAGACTTCAGTAGGTAATCACTAATACAGAAGTTTCCGAAAACTAGTAACTTTGAGACACTATATAATCGTTCCAAATGAATTGCAGGCCAAACGATTTCTTTGGTTAGTCAAAGAGTCATCAGACTTCAATCCAGCGAGATGATCAGGCTTTATTATGCAAGAACATCAAAGAAGAAGAAGCTCGTTAAACACTTACTGAACATATATATATATATATATATACTGGATAGCCAAAAGACAAAGCGCATATAAGAAGTTGTGCTCATGTAAGGAAAAGATCTTTGACCTACCTGCGCAAGTATATTATGATGTGGGTCATGGTGTAACGGAGTAACTGTCCCAGACGGGCCAAACCACGCATTAAGTGACTGGAGCTCCCCTCCACCGACAAAACAGTAATCAGGAATACATATATCATTCCTCAGTTCATTTATCTGCCCATTTGTGTTAAACAAAATAACCCTAGGTTCAGTATGACACACACAGAGTATTGCTCCCAAAAAATGTATAAACTAAACATCTAGGTAAAAAAAACATACCTGATCAAATAATGGATGCTGGGCAAGATAAGTAGGTTCTATAGACGAAGATTTATTGGTCCGAATGCGTTCAAGGAACTGAGAAAATGTCACAAGCTCTTGCTTCCAATCAGAACATAAATAGTTTTTCCCTACCTGAATAGCATTTCAAACTTTACCAGCTATCAGCTATGGAAAAGTTATTCTTACTGAACCCATCTTCTTATTAGCTCAGACAAAACAGTGGTAGGACTCGCAACTCTATGAAGGAAAAAAAACAGAGCCTATGGTCGTGAAATCGTTCTACTCTAAATTTTCGGAAAATGCAAAATTCTAACTTGAAGCTAATCTTATTGTAAGCTAGACCCTAAACCTCTTAAAGGAAAGTGAACACTGAGAAGCTAAGTATGTTATAAGAGGTGAAGAATGATGGGTAGTCACCTCCACGGGAACGGTCCTGTTACCAGCAACAGCATTGAGGTAGTCCAAGTGATTCCACTTGGTCCTGGCTGGCCAATGAGCCATACAATTGGTTATTACGACTGGAGTACCTGATTGAAAATAATCACGCAGAAACCCCTCCAAAGATAAACCAGACCTCTTCTCTACTCTTTTACAAGTTAAGGACCTATAAGGTAGAATCCTAAGCACCTGCAAGTGTTTCAACAACACACACAAAATGAAACAATTCAATAAGCTGATTTAAATCCTTTGTCAGATATTTAGAGCGTACTGAGGTTTTAAGATCTGAGCAACATATCCGATACGATTCACAAGTTTGTAAATATCACCTCATTGACGTCGATGGGAACTTCCGGGACCAATTTCTCACCCTTGAAATCTCCAGAAGCTTCTACAATCTTTGCCTTCTTACGAGCTTCAGAGGAGACCAATAAAACAGAATCATGGAGGTCCTTGCGTAGAAGCATCCCTCCCATGATAAGACCCATATCAAGTGCCCCAAGCGCCTCGCTAAACTCGCCGGCGGCGAAATGGAATTTGGCAACGTGGAGACAAGCCATTGAGTAAGCGTCGCGCCATACAGGGAGAACCAAGTGCCATGGACCTGAGTGAAGTTGCTCCCAAGCCATATCACGCGCCGCCTCGGCCGCGCTTTGGTCACCGGCAACAGCTAACGCCGCCATGCGAGCATAGGCGTAGCCGCCTTGAGCAGAGATTGATTGCAACAGGGATTGCGATTCGGCGTCGAGCGTCGGAGTCGGGAGACGGAGGTTGCAATCTCCGGAGGAAGCGGTGGAAGCTCCTGACATTGAGTTCGGTAAAGTCGGGTATTCGGGTCGGGTCAAGTGTATGTGGTGTGAGATATTTTGAGTGATGAGTTGGGTAAAGTGTAGCGGAAAAAGTGGAAAGGGAAAGAAAGATATTTTGGAGTGATGATTAGGATGAGATATTTTATGTTTGTAATAACCCTACTGTTTTTTTTTTTGTATTGACGACGAACCCTCCAAATTTGTACAATTTATGCAATTATCCCTTAAATTTTATTTTCGCAATTCTCTGTCCCATTAAGGGATTTGACTTTTTTTTTTAATGAAAGAAATGTAGTTGTCTTTATATCGTAACTAGAAATAGATCCGTACAATGCACGAGTTTTAAAATTATTTGGATATATACATACACATTATATATTTTAGATAATATTTAAGAATTTCATTGATTACTAATTTTTGAAACTCAACTTTATATAATATGATGATACTGCAAAAATTTGAATCGTTGAATTTGACATGTCGAAGAATGTGATCGATTACTAACTTATGAAATTTAACTTTATATAATATAAATATTTTTTTAAATAGTTAGATTTGACATATGAAAAAATCTCGTTAATTACTAACATTTTAAACATAACTTTATATAATAGGATATCTGTATATATACATAATATACTTTAGATAATATATAAGAATCTCATTGATTATTAATTTTTGAAACCTAACTTTATATAATAAGATGATACTACAAAATTTTGAATCGTTGAATTTGACATGTGGAAGAATCACATCGATTACTAACTTTTAAAATTTAACTTTATATAATAGATTTTTTTAATAGTTAGACTTGACATATGGAAGAATTCCGTTAATTACTAACTTTTTATACCTAGTTTTATATAATATGATAGAATAAGATAGTTAGATTTGACATGTAGAAAAAAAATCTCATTAATTACTAACTTTAAAAATCTAACTTTATATAATAGGATATTGTTAAATTCTAAGTTGTTGGAGTTGGTATGTA
This sequence comes from Lepidium africanum, assembly GCA_900406405.1. NCBI lineage: Eukaryota > Viridiplantae > Streptophyta > Magnoliopsida > Brassicales > Brassicaceae > Lepidium > Lepidium africanum. Next base: position 21,794 of record OVAX01000246.1, on the reverse strand, counting down.
GAAAAATCATCTTGATTACTAACTTATGATACTCAACTAGGATTTTATAAGGGGGAATTTCAAAAATACCTTTTTGACATGCCTCTTTTCAAAATTTACCATTTTCTTTAGAAATTGGGAGAGAGAAATAAGTATGAAGGGGCACTTTTTGAAAAGAAGCATGTCAAAAAGGGTATTTCATAAAATTCATCAATACTTAACTTTATTCACAATCCTAACACAAGAGTAATTATAAAATAAAAAATGTATAAATATTTATTTCTTACTAATTATAAAATATAAATAAATTTCAATAGAAGATAATTTTCGATATTGTTTTAAGATAATTAAAAAAGAATTTGTAAAATCAAACTGTAAATTTTTTATAGTATTAACAAAAAATCATATTAGAGGATAATAGTCGATATATTTCTCTACTACTTATCTATATAGATAGGGAGAATTTCAAAAATGTCTTTTTTGACATGTTCCTTTTTAAAATCTACTATTTTTTTGGAAATTGGGAGAGAGAAGTAGGGATGAAGGGACACATTTTGAAAATAGGCATGTCAAAAAGAGCATTTTTTAAAATTTCTCATATACATAGATATTCCTAATCTAAAAAAGAATCATAATCCAAAAAAGAATTTGTGAATATTAATTGCTATATATATAAGAAATACCTTTTGATATTTTCTTATATCTCTCAAATTTTCACAAAGAAGTTTCACTACTGCTTACATCAAAGAGATTTTTTACATAATGATTATGTCTATTTCATTTATATTCAACAAAATCTCAAGACAAACAAACAAAAGAGGTAAATAGTTAAAATTATATATATCATTATTTTATTTTACGATTAATTATTAATATGATTTTTTATCATTTAATATAAGTTTTATGGATGAACATCTCCCGATCTCAATTTCTTATTATCATTATATAAAGTTTGTATCTTCAAAGTTACATATATACAGGATTGTTCTAATATGTCAAATTTAACGACAATTTATCTTTTTGTATTGATATATTTATGAGACGAAAAAATTTTAAAAATAAAATTTTTAGAACATTTATTTTTATCCCTAAATATTTTATATCTTTCTAGAATCCTAAAATAATATTTTTTTTAAAATTATCTTTATACATAAAAGAAAAATAAAAAAGTATCTCATATTAAGTATAAAATAAAATATAAGTAAAAAAAGAATTTACATATAGAATTGTAAATATATATGTATAATCTTTACAAAAAGCCTTAATTTTATTACATAAAGCTGTGTTTCAAAAATTAGTAATTAACATGATTATTCCATGTATCAAATCTAATGTCCAAAATGTTGCAGTATCCTATTATATCCAATTATATAAAGTTAGGGTTCAAAATTTAGTAATCAACAGAATTGTTCCACATGTCAAATCCAATTATCCAAAATTTGTAATATTTTTATATATTTTAATATATATATATATTTTAAATATTTACTTTTACCACAAAATATATATTTCTATTAACAATCCTAACTTAAAAATGATTACAAATAATTATTTTTATTTATAATTTTTAAAAAAAAAGGAATTATAAGAAATGCCCTTTTGACACATACTCCTTTTCAAAAAATGCATTTTCATGTCTATTTATCTCTCCCAATTTCCAAAGAAAAGTGTATGTTTTGAAAAGAAATATGTCAAAAAGGTCATTTTTGAAATTTACGCTATATAATAAGATGCATTTTAGAAACTATAGATGCACATCAAATTATATAAAATAGTTGCTATAATTTAGTTTCAGTTTTTCAAAAATCCTATTATATCTATATAGATTTAGTGGTTATATTCAAACATGGATTTTAAGTGATTTTGGTTGAAATAACAAATCATCTTTTCTTCAAACCAAAATTTCTCTAAATCATCTAAAATCAATTGTTATTAAACTAATAATTTTTAAAAATATAATCAAATTCACTATTATTGGAAAAGACCAAGGGTGCGATTTTAAGTAGTTTTACAGAATTTTAAAGTATTTTAGAATATTTCTTTAGTTAAAAACAAAATTTTTTTAAATCTCATCATTTATAGTTTTGAAGGATTTTGTCACAGATGATAATAATTTATGTAAATTCATTAAACATAATCTAAAATTTCATCAATTATATATCATTCAAATAAATAAAGAAAATCTAATACATTTTGAATGTTATAAATTTCTAAATTTAAATAATTATCTTTAAGGTTTTTTAAATCTTCAAATTAACGTTTTTTTATTTAAAAACTTTTTTTTGTTCTCAGTATGGTGGTTAGGATGATCCAGCTAATGATTTGACACTAGGGTTCGATTCTACCAATTGCATTATGGTAGCTTAAAAATAGATTTTAGGGATGAACTTTAAGTTATCGGGTCTTGTCGATCCAATTGTTGACAAAAATTTTTTTTTTTTGTCGACCTTAATCAATTAAGTAAAAAGTGAGTCTAAAGATAAGAAAAATTGTCCACAAAAACCTGATTCCTAAAAAGTCCTCGAACATTGCGGGCCAGGTAATTAGCTTTGTGGTTAAGAATACGAAATATAGTAAGAATAGAACAAACTCGAAAAAGGCTTTTGAGACAGAAGAAATCTTCAAGGTAGGGGTTTAGGAACCTTTGTAAAATATTAAATTCATAACATCAAATATTTAATTAAGTTTAAAGGTGAGAGGTTCCATATTTATATAGGGGTACTAAATGAAACATGGAAGTCATTATACTTTTATATCAATGCGCAATATGTTGACCCCATACACTCTCCATATTTTTTAAGTTACGAGTTTTCCAAAAACGCAAAAACCTTGCAACGACATGTTGAGAGTTCCGACCAACTTTCGATTCTGAAAAAGTAATGAGAGGTTCCATATTGATTTGGTGGCAATTTGAAAGGGTTTTTTTTTTTCTTTTTTGTCAACCTTACTCATAATTGGATGGACAAGACCCGATCCATAGGCAAAATCGACACCCTAAAATCTCATTTTTTCCTTTCTTTTGCATCAGGGAGAAATCGAACTCCTGTGTATGAGGATTTGTAAAGTAACCACTACAATTGGGTTACCTATCTTCAACATAAATGGTAAATTTTTAATGAGTGGAATGATAATTTGGAATTGCTAAAAAAATCTATTTATAAGAAAAAAAAAAAAAACTTTTCATTGAATAAAGACAATCTATAGGGTTAAATTTAGGGAAATAAAGGTGAAAAAAATATAAAATAACATAAAATTAATAAACTAACCATGTTACAGTATACTCCTATATCTATACAATATATTCCACTTTACTCTTTTTCAATTTGATTAATATTTTTTTACTATTATTTCTCTTTAATTTATATTCTCCTCCTATATTTTATTTACATTATATCCCTTAATAAAAAAGTAATTCAAATCTATTTTCCTTTTAATAAAAACATAAATTTTTTTCCATATATACTAAGATTTAAAAATTTAAAACGATCAAAAATTACTTTAAACAAATATATTATTAAATAAATTTGTATAAAACACTATGTTCTATTTATATAGAACTTCTATTTCATATAGAACTTATATTTTGTATATTATATGGTGAAAAACCATACTTGAATTTGTTTTTGTTTTATTCTCCCGACTAGACATTCTATATTTGCGAAAGACAAATCGGTCATTACTATTTGAACCGGATCTAGCAAAAAGGTTCTAAATCCTAAATTCTGATTAATAGAGGGAAGAAAATAGCAAGGACTCTTGAGAAATTATAGAGAAGAAGTTTATTGCCAAAGAGCAAAGATTGCCGAGTACAATTATAATACTTAATGATTGATTACAAAAAGTGGATCCCTAGTTCGAAGGATCTGCTCCTCTATTTATAGATCATAGAGGCAGTTACAAAGTATATTGCAAATAGGAAATATTATAATTTATTTAGATATGATCTTATCTAGAAGATATTCGTTAGATTTTTGGAAATTTTCCATGTCGGAACAGAAAAATTTTCATTTCTTTGCTTGATGACGTGTCGTCCGACTTCCTTCATGCTTAACGCGCTTCCAAGAGGGAAATCTTCTGAGTTGGCCGAAGACATTCGAATTGATACTTCGATAATCTTGCCGAGTTCAAGACTTAGAAATATTTGCCCATTGTTTCTTGTGGACCGAAGTAGGAACTCGGATCCACCTCCAACAATTGTCCCCCCCAGACTTGGAAAATTATAGTGGAATTTCCGAGACCGAAAGTTTACCTGCTTCTGGAATATTCGGTCCACGTGTCATTCTGCGATTGGGTTACTTTGGCGGTTTTATACGGGTCATCATTTCGCACCGATTCGACTTACGATGAACTCCTATAAATATCGCTTCCAATTTCTTTACTTTTTACTTTCATCTGAGATTAATGAGGTAACTTCTCTCTCTTATTTCTCTCTCTATTTATATTCCGAGTTGCTGTTGTTTCTTCTTTTATAAAATATTGTAGAGATGGAAAGAGATAGATTTGAAACCAGTTCGGAGAATTCCGACTCTAATTCTTCTTTGACTTCTAGTAGCAGTTGAACAAAGGATAACGTAGAGCTGCACCTTTTAGATAGTCCTGGTAATGACTTTATCGTCCCTGGAGGGGTTAACCGACTTGGTTCTTCTCCTCACAATGTTGTTATTACTCCAATTCCCTCCGACCGCATTAATGAATTGGATAAATGGTACGATGAACTCGACATTGGTTCATCGATTATCAATACGAGAAGGTCAGAGAAACTCTACACCTCGTGTACTGCTATGAAGAAAGTTGGTATTCAACTTACCGATTTTGATCCTCGGCTTTGGACCCCTCTAGACGGTTACATTGCTATTTATGATTGGTGGTTTATGGAGGCCAAAATGTGGCTTTCTATTCTGGATATTCTTCCTAGATATTGCTTTGCTCAGAGGATTGCGATGTCTCAGCTCAAAATAGCTGGTATCGCAAATATTCTTGGGGTGTTGATTATGGGTAGTGAAGCTAGAGTTGATGTCTCAACTTGATTTTTCGAGGACATGACGGATTTTTGTGAAGTCAAGGGTTCGAAAGGAGCATTTTTTGCTAGGGCCACAAATGGCCTTCAGTTCTTGGACGATCCGACTTCGAAGGTAACGAGTTGGAAAAGCCGTTATTTCTTCGTTCATCATAACGAAGTCGTTCGCTCGTGTAGGCATATGGAATTTTTGATCCCTTGGGCAAGGACACCCGGTAGACTTCTATGTGTTTTGATTCTTCAATGTCCTTAGTTCTCTTTCATATACTTACATTTATTTCTTTTATTTTGTAGTGAGGCACCCTTCGACATCAGCTCATCCTCCTCCTAACAACCATCAAAAATTGGTGGATAGGCTTTTTGGTGTCCCTCGGTTTGGTTGGAAGTTTTTTCCAGACGGTCTTTTTGAAAGATGTGCTTCTCGCTACTCGAGAGGTATTGTATCATTATTTTACGAAAAGATGCTTTGTTTCACTTTGGTTCCTAAATATTGTTTCACTCTTTTAGGAACTCTACAAATCGGCATGGGGGTTGACGACTTCGCTATGCCCAACATTTTCGTGGCTTAGACGCCATTCTTGGGGATGTTCCAATTTCTTTTGCTGAAGTCGGCATTCATCCGACGTCTGAATCTGTCCTCAAAGAGGACTCGACTGCCGAGGTACAGCAAACAAAAATTTCCGAAGCTCCTATAATTGATTTAAAGATTCAAGAAGCAAATGTTTCGGCTTCTAAGGCTAAAACTAACCTAGAAGGTCAGTTAGGGTTTCATGGGTTCCTTGTCTTCCAAGAAAAAGAGGACAAAAACTCTGACTAAAATTTGGGAGATTGAAACTCCTGTATCTCTAGCTGGTTCCTCTGGTTCGAAGAAAAAACCAGAGAAGAAGAAAACGACAGTCGACTCTATGCACCAGATAAAATTTTCAAGTTTTTTTTTGCTAAGCGCTTAAGCGACGAGGTGATTAGACATTTTTTGGTGATACCAGGTCGTGCTGGTGCTCTTGAAATCGTAAAGAGAGTGGCAAATAAACGCAAGGAGCCTTTCCCTCTTGTTGAAGCCTCTCGCAGTAAGAAAAACAAGGTTGTTGGAGACTTTCACTTCAAATACGATTTTGAGGAGTCGGCCTCAGTCAAGGACTGTGGGATGGAAGGAGCCTATTTGATGCGTTATCTTAGGGATACTCCTGAAATTCTTCCTCATGTTTTTGACATGCTCAATAAGAAGGAGTACATTGAGAATACTAAGTTGATGTTCTCCGTCCGTTTTTGGAACTCAAACATTTATTTTATTATGCTCGGCTTTAATCCCCTTGTCTATTTTCTCAGTTTGTTGCAAAAGTGAACTGGGTTCTTTTCGGCAAAGAGAAGACCATGATTGCGGAAGCTAAGAAGTCCCGCAAACGAGATGAAATGTCTAGTTAAGCTTATAAGTATCTCCAGGAAACAGTTGAAGTCAGATATTCCCTAGAAAAACTTCAAGTTGACTTAACTCGGGTAACGTCCGAGTTGGAAGCAGAGTGTCTGAAGTCTCTCGAGTACGAGAGAGAGATTTCTGCTCTTAAGGATGTTGTTCAGTCTGCTACTGAGGACCATAATGCTATTTTCAAAGCGGCCGAAAAGGCTATGATTTCGGTCTCATCTTTCCAAGACGGATGGAGTGCTTTCAAAGGTAAAAAAAAGTGTTTCCTGGCTTGCATATGACCAGGATTTTAGGGACTCTGCGAGATTTAAGACTCGACTTAGTTTGTGCAAGGTTTAAGACTCGGCTAAATATGAGCAAAATTTTAGGGCCTCGGAGAGATTTAAGACTCGGCTTAGATTGTGCAAGGTTTAAGACTCGGCTAACTTCGAGCGAGATTTTTGGGGACTCGGAGAGATTTTAAGACTTAGCTTAAAGGGGAGTGTTTTTGCATTTTTCAAAGATTTATAAGATAGGTATGCCCTTTTAAGAAAGCAAATTTCGATTTTCTGTACAAAGCTATGCTTCAGATTTGTCGAGAGTTTGATCTCGGTTATCTGTACAAAACTATGTTTTGTCTTCATCGAGAATTTAATCTCGGTTATCCAAAGCTCTGCTTTTGTCTTTTGTCGAGAACGAGTTCAACTTTGTTTTTTTTTTTTTTTTGCGAGTTAGGATATAACCCTTTATTCACTTTTTTTCTTTCTTTTTTTCAAAATTTGATATGGGTACTTATAAAATTTTTATTTAATTTTAACTGCACCCGAAGGTTACCTACGTACCCCGAGGGGATCAAGTCAAAATGTAGTTCTGATTAAATAATTAAGTAGATAGAGATGCCTCAAGTAATGCATCTAGGACGCCGAGTTGGCATGTCTTCAGTAGTAGTATCGCTTCAAGTTGATGGAGTTTCAACTTCGTAGAACCATTTCTCCTTCCATAGTTGCGATCTCGTAAACTCTAGTTACGACTTTCCAAATGATGTACGACCCTTCCCAATTAGTGCCAAGTTTTCCCGCATTTACTTCAGCTGTGTTCTCAAACACTTTCCAGAGTACCAGATTTCCTACTGCAAAGTGTCGTCCACGAACTTTCTTGTTGTAGTACTTCGCGGCTTGCTGCTGGTAATTTTGCACTCGGAGTAGTGCTTCGTTTTGTTCTTCTTCCAAGTCGTCACTTATTTTCATTGCTTCGTTGTTTGAACTTTCGTTTTCAGGGAAATATTCTCGACGCAAGGTTGTGACCGTTGCTTCCGTTGGCGCCATTGCTTCCATTATGTGAGATAGGGAAAAACGAGTTTGTTCTGTTGAGCGTATCGGCGTTGTCCGATGTGACCACAATACACCGTCTAACTCGGTAGCCTAACTCCATTTCTTATCCGTAAGCCTTTTCTTGATACCATCTAATATCTGCTTGTTTGTCGCCTCTGCTTGTCTGTTTCCTTGCGGGTTTTGTGGAGTGGATTTGTTTACTCGGATATTTCATCAAGAGCAAAAAGTTGGTAAACTTTATAGAGATGAATTGAGATCTGTTGTCGTAGCAATCTCATAAGGTAGTCCATGTTAGCAGATGACATTTTTCCACACGAACTTGACTACGTCTTTATCCTTAATGTGAGAATAAGCTTCAGCTTCGACCTATTTAGAGAAGTAGTATGTCATAACTAGCATGAAACGTTTTTGCCGAGATGAAGGCAGTAGTCCGACTTTGTCCATTGCCCAACACATAAACAGATATGGCATAATTGACGAAGTCAATTCTTCAGCCGGAGCTTGAATGATGTGTCCATGTCACTGACACTTATCTTACTTGGCTACATATTGCTCGCAATCTTGCGCCATTGTTGGCGAGTAGTATCCGAGAGTTTGGATTTTATGCATAAGTGATCTTCCACTGTTATGATTTCCACCGGCTCCGTCGTGTGTTTCTTATATAATTTCTTTGACCTCGTCACCGTGGATGCAAGTGAGTAGAATTCTGTTTGCGCTTCATCGCTATAACTTTCCATCGATTTGTGCATACAAAGCACATTTGGCTTTGAGTCGGTGAGCTGCCCATATATCTTCTGGAGCGTCTCCATCAATGATGTACGCAAGGATCTCGTCCATCCACTCGATTTTCCTTTCTCCAGGTTGTTCAATGTCTGGCATTTCTGTATCGGATTCTTCTGCAGTGTCAGTAATTGCCGAAACGAGATCAAAGTCTCCTTTTGATAGGTTGATACTTGGGTGATCTATACTTTCAACCGGTATAATTCGTCTTTGAACGGGGTCAGTTGTAGATGCTAGAGCTGCCAATGTGTCAGCTAAAGTATTTTCCGCTCTGAATTTTGTCTGATTTAGTTTTGAGTCTTGAAGATCTTAGCAATGTAGGTTCTTCTAATTTTAGATACAAGCAGTAACTCTATGGGACAAAACGAAATCAAAATCATCAGTAGATTCTCCAAAAGTTTTTGTTGTGTAAACTCATTTTTATAAATCAAAATCAGGTTCATTTGACTAAATCAAAATCATGTTCATATGCCATTATCATTGACATTATTCTTGCTGTGTAAAACAAGTTCATTTGACTAATAGAAATGTCGTTTCACTTATGTTTTGTAATGTCCATTCTACTATTTCAGTTGTGTAGTAAACTTAATTTATATTAAATTTTGTGTAAAAAACAAACAAACTTAACGAGGTTTGTTATTAGACGCATGTGTTTGTGTCAAAAGAAAAGTGATTCAAGTTATTGGACGCAGGTGTTTGTGTCGGTTATGTAAGTGAAATCAAACAAAATTGCGATAGAGGTTATAGAGTCACTTGTGAAACTGTTGTTAATTATTTTGTGTCATTGAAGAAATGAAGTAACTGATATTTATAACCGACGACATCCAACGCTTCTAGTGTAGTGAGCATTTGTTACATGTATCACTATTATACATAATATTGCGTATTACACACCAAAGAGAAGTTCTGATACAAAGATTATTGTAACACGTATGAGAACAATGAATCCTCGCTTAATATTTTTTTCTTATTTATTTGAAACTTTCTTCTTTTTTTTGTCATTTGTTTCACAATCATCTATTATGTGTATCAAAAATATATGTGATAATATCTATTGCACGTCAAAGAAAAGTTTGGATACAAAGGTTATTGTAACACGTCAAAAAATCATGGATTCCTTGCTTTATACTTTGTCGTATTTATATAACATTTTTTCACTTTTTTCACTTATTTCACGTGCATTTGTTATGTTTATCACTATTACACTACAAGAAAACAAGATTAAAACCTACGGTAAATACCGTTGGTTTCTGTGGGGAATAGGCAATATCCGACAAAAACCAACGAAAAAGGATCTTCGCAAATTTTTGATCGGGAATTGAAATCCCGTCAGGTTTTGTCGGCCAATCCCGACGGAGACCGACGACCAAAAGTCCGAGAAGATCCCCGTCGGGTGTGGTGGGGAAATGGCTGTCGGTGACGGTGGGAATGTTACCGTTGGTGTTGGTGGGGTTTAGGCCGTCAGTGATGGTGGAAATGTTACCGTCAGTGTCGGTGGGCTTTAGGCCGTCGGTGACCGTGGGGAATAGACCGTCGGGTACGGTCGGACAATGCCGTAGGTTTTGGTCGGGTTTGTGCCGTAGATTTTGGTCAGGTTGTTACCGTCGGTTTCGGTCGGGTATTTACCGTCAGGTTTCGTCGTCGGTTCTGTAGGCTTCATTCCCGACGAAACTCGACGCCAAATTAATTTTTTTTTAATATTCATATATTATTTATTTGATAAATATATATATATATATATAATAATTTAAAAATTATATTATAAAAGGAAATATATTTGTATTTACTAAATATGTTCCGTTACAAAGAAAAAAAGTTCGAAAACCTAAAGTCTCGGGTCCTGAGTCTCGCTATCCGATGGGAAAGAAGCTGGTGTGTCTAACATCTGCAATAGCCTGGCAAGCTGAGCTTCATTCTTTGCTTGCCGCGCTTCATTCATCTCCCGATATGTCTGGAATTCCGACCGAAGATCAACAAGCTCCTGACGCTCCCGCTGAGATAGACCAATTCATTGACTCAGGTTTACATGTGCCGGTAATCCATCGGGAGTCACTATCTTCCTGAGTCCTAAACGTCATCCCTTCGAAACAGGAATTTCCTACAAAAAGAGTTACTTAGGCAGTTATATATGTAATGTAACGTCGTCCATTTAATTTATATAAAATGAAAATTAAATTTAGCTATATAGTATAATATTATTATTATTAAAATTAAATTTGTTTGCATAAGAAATCAATAATATTATTTACATAATACATTAATTAATTTTACAAAACATATAAATTAATTATACAAAGTATTAAATTTATAGAATTTTATGTTAACAAATATAATTTATAAACAACCCAAGTTACAAAATAAAGAATTTTATTTTGTAACATAAACATATAAATTTTTTTTAATTTCTCCCATGAAGCATATTTTTGTTTCTATATTTATATATTATTTTGCATAACTTTGTTATCAAATACAAATTCATACAATTAACATTTGCAAACTTTATAATATTGAACATATTTGAAAATTGTTAAAATATATGTAATTTTACATAATCAAATGTTTTTATAGAAAAATATATCCAAAATCCATAACATGTTATTAGAATTATAATAGGCAAATTATGTTGTGTTCTTCAAAAAAAAAGTGTTCTTGGGAAAAAAAAATTGTTCTTCAAAAAAAAAATTTCTTCAACACAAAATCTTTAAAATCATCTCATCATATGGTAAATTTAACCTATTTCGAAGTCAATCTAACATAACCTAACCTATCTATGGCCAAAACTCAACCTAAACTTGAATTTCATCAAAAAAACCTCAAAAGTTTTGAAAGTTTTTTCTTGAAATTCTCAAAGATTGGAGAAACTTACATGAGTGGAAGATGAATAGAAGTTGAGGAGGGAGAGAAAGCCGCCAAGAACGCCGTGGAGAAGCCGAGATTTCGCCGGAATTTTTGTGAGAATCGGAGGTGAGGAGGGAGAGAAAGAAGAAAAGAAAGTGATGAAGAAGATAAATAGGATGAGCCGTCGGTTTTGGTGGGTTTCAGTGGGGAAAGGTAGGGTTTTTTCACGGAAAAGACCCTCCACTTTTGCCGCCTCATTTTCTCACCTAAAACCGTCAGGTTCCGTTGGTCAAACCTAACGAAAACCGACCATTTTTTTTTTAATTACAAAATTTTTTAAATACAAAATAAATAAATTGAAGTTTTAAACCATAAACTTCATTGCAAAACTCATTTCTGATCAAAAAGTTATTTTAAAACATCTTAATAAGTTACTGAGACTTTTTGAAATAAAAGATGCATTCGTACTAATATTAAATAAAACATTGAGCACCAACTCGCACACCAACTCACTGAATAGGGTTGTACCAGTCACAATAGAAGACAATGCACTTTAAGTCAAGCAATCCAGGGTAATGAACATGCATAATCTCTCGTAAAACACCATAGTCCAACTCCCGACGAAACCCGACCGGATTAATGAATTTTTTATTTTTTAAAAATAAATTGTAATTCCAGTCGGTTTTTGTCGGTTTGAAACTCGATGAAAACCGACCGCATTAACGAAATTTTAAAAAAATTCATAATTCACTCGGTTTTCGTCAAGTTTGTGACCCGACGAAAACCGATGGAATAAATAATTTAATTTTTTTTTAATTTTGGTTAAACCGGTCGGTTTTCTTCAGTTTGAAACCCGACAAAAACCGACCGGATCAACAATTTTTTTTTGTTTTTAATTCTGTTAATCCGGTCAGTTTTTGTCGGGAGTTTGCCCGACGGAAACCGACGGGGTAAATAAATTAATTTTTTTTTTTTTTTGGTTAATCCGGTCGGTTTTCGTCGGGAGTTTGCCCGACGAAAACCAATAGGATAAATAAATTAATTTTTAAAAAAATTTTGATTAATCTGGTCGGTTTTCGTCGGGAGTAGGCCCGACGAAAACCGACTGGAATAAGCTTTCGAATTTTTTTAAAAAACTTTAATTTTAAAAACTGACGATAACCGACAGGATCGGTTATATTTCATTGGGTGTCTGTTGGTTTTCTTCCTATCGGAAAACCGACAAAAAAATTTTCATACGTTTTAGCCTTATTTTCTTGTAGTGTTATACATATTATATTTTACATGAAAAAGAAAAATTCTGATACAAAAGTTATTGTAACATGTCAAAGACTCGTAGATTCGTTGCCTGATATTTTTCGCATTTGTTTGACACTTTCCAAAAAAAAAAAATTCATATGTTTCGCTTATTGCTATTATACATAATACCATGTGTTACACGCTGAAGAAAAAATATGATACAAAAGTTATTCTCACACGTCAAAGAATCATGAATGCTCTCTTAATATGTTTTTCTCATTTATTTGAAACTTTGCAAAAATTTTGTCATTTGTTTCACAAGCATTCATTACGTTTATCCAAAATATACATAATAGTATCTGTTGCACGTCAAAGAAATTTTTTGATACAATAGTTAGTGTAACACGTCAAATAGTCATGAATTCCTTGCATGATAGTTTTTCGCATCTACTTAACACTTTTAAACTTTATTTTTCATATATTCACAAGCATCAATTATATTTATCGCTATCATACATAATAATATATGTTACACGCTTTAGTGAAGTTCTCATACAAAAGTTTGTTGGAACCTGACATTGAAGATGATTAAAACATGTAAAAAATAAAGAAATCAGACATGACAAAACAGAGTCGAAGCATAAAACTTTTGTGTTTAATCAAATTAAATCCATCTATTATAAAAACGGAATGCTTAGAACATTAATTTGCTACTTAATCATTGTGTACTCAATGATTAAGCTGATTATCTCAAGAACAAAAAAAGTCAAAAATAAAGCAAAGAAGAAAGATAGTGAAAGATGAAGCTTGTTTTCGTTGAAGACGAAGGAAGAAGAAGAGGAAGAAGAATCAAGATCAATTCTCATTCAGATTCATTTTTTCCACCAACTCTCTTTCTCTGTATTATCTCTTGTCTGCTTATTCTCTCTTGCCTTTTTACGCCTAATCACATGTGTTTATATATGTAAATTCTTTTTACTCCCTCTGTTTTTTAAATACTTGATATTTTAGACATTTCACACATATTAAGAAATTTTTTGGAATGTCTTATTTAGCTTTATTTATTATTAGAAGATACAAAGAGAAATATTAATTATAATTAAAACTATATAATAAATAAGAATAAAATAAGAAATGTTGAATCAAATATGCATTAGAAATTGAAAACATCAATTTTTTAAAAACAAATTTTTTTCCAGAACATCAACTAATTAAAAATAGAGGGAATATTCTGATTTAAAAATCAATAAAAATATTATCGGTGAACATAAATTCATAAGCCTTATTCGTTTAAACCCACTTTTAACCCATAAATTTTATAATCTAACCCAACAAAGTTATTGTAGCACGTCAAAGAGTCATGAAATCCTTGATAATTTTTCGCATTTATTTGACATTTCTCACAAGTATCCGTTACGTTTATCGCTATTATACATAATACTTTGTATTACACGCCAAAGAGAAATTATGATACAAAAGTTTTTGTAACACTCTAAGAACCATGAATCCTCACTTAATACTCTTTTCTCATTTATGTGAAACTTTCAAATTTTTTGTCATTTATTTCATAAGTATCCATTATTTTTATCAAAAAATATATAATATTATCTACAGTATTACACGTCAATGAGAAGTTCTGACACAAAAGTTAACGTAAGACGTCAAATAGTCATAAAATCCTTGCTTGATACTTTTTCGTATTTATTTAATGCTTTCCACTTTTTTATCATTTATTTCATAAGTATCTGTTATATTTATCGCAATTATATGTTACATGCCAAAGAGAAGTTCTGATACAAATGTTATTGTAACATGTCAAAGAACCATGAATTCTTGCTTGAAACTTTTTCTCATTTATTTGAAACTTTTCAAATCTTTTTGTCATTTATTTTACAATCATCCGTTACGTTTCTCAAAAATATACATAATAATATCTGTTACTAATTAAAGAAAAATTATGATATAAAGTTATTGTAACACGTCAAAAAGTCATGAATTCCTTGCTTGATACTTGTTCGCATTTACTTAACACATGCATCCATTACGTTCATAACTATTATAAATTACGATGAATTCCACGTTGAAGAAAAATTACAATACAGAGCCATGGATTTTCGTATGATACTTTTGCATTTAGTTGAACTTTCCAATTTTTATTTTTCGTTTTGTTAGTAAGCATCTGTTACTTTGATCAATATTATACATAATAATATCTATTACACATAAAAAACAATTCAAACAGAAAAATATTATAACACGTCAAAAAATCATGAATATTTTACTTCATATATTTTCTGTTTATATTAAATTTTTGAAATTTTATTGTTTTTTACTTCTAAGACCCTAAATAATAATATTAATTCAACAATTCAGCTGGATTCAATTCATTCCACAATTCGGTTGTTACCATTTGCACATACAACAATTCTATAATTTTTTATTTTTAAAAATTCTAGCTAATATTTATATAAATATATAATTAATTACAACTAACAAACTAAGTCGTGTATCATCTCGTTAAGCATCGACATTCAGGATGCGTGTGAATTCAGATAAGAATTTTCAAGTTTTTAATTTCACTCACTTATCATCTATTCGAACATATTTTGTGGATTGAGCTCAGTTTAGTATAGATCGTTTTGGTTCAATTGTGGTAGTTTGTTAAAAATCTGAATTTTATACGATTTATTCGTTTTGATCGGTTTGAATTCATGTATTTTTTTTCAAAACTAAAAAAATTAAGATTTAGTAAAAACGGTCTACAAAATTCAAAATTCAAATACTTTGGATATTTAGTTATTTTGTTCTAACATGAATAATAATATAATTACATTTATAATAATATTGTTGAATATTATATTTGTAATATAAAAAAAGAGTATATAATTGTATTTCATGTATTTTGTATCTCTCATTCAGTTCTCAGTATAACTCAATTTTGGATTTAGTTTTTCATATATATGAATCTGGGTTTCATTCGATTATTTAGTCAATTCTAGTTCGGTTTGATACATTCAATTTCAAATTGAATTAATCTTGCTTTTATAACTTACTTATTTAAATATATATATATATATATATGTGTGTTATTAATCAAAATATTGTGGAGGTTTAATTTTTATATAATATATTAATTGTTATTTAACTTTCAAGTACTAGTTAAAATTTTTAATATTTTATTAGTAAATTAAGTTATTTTATGAGGTACAATATTATTTATTTTGTTGTGGAATTTAAAATTTCACCAAATTCAGTCATAATCCTCTATTACTATTTAATTTTAATTGATTAAAATAGATTAGACTAAAATATAAAAGAAAATTTTAACCAGATTTAACTAGATTCAATTGTTACCATTTAGTTGTACATATCACAATTGATACAAAGAAGCTATTGTTACACTTCAAACAATTGTCTATTCTCTTACTTAATAATTTTAAAAAAAATATAGGTTTAGTTTTTTTGTCATTTGCTTCAAAGGCATCCATTACAATATTTTCTATATATAAATTATATCACTATAGACCAAAGAGAAATATTACTATAGTAATAACTATTATTTTAACTTGGAACCTATATAATTAACAACAACAACAAAAACGTGAAACCTATATAGCATTTTCTTGCTCCCGTGCCATAAACTTGATTAATTGATTTTTTTTTCTATCACTGGATTAATTGATTTTGTTTACATCTCATTTTATAGATGTAATTCAAATCTATATTCGATCCATTAAAACACTTTACTTTAATATTGACTATAGATATAGTATATTTTCGAGAAAGTAATTTTTCAACGATTAAAATGTTTTTTTCTTTTTCTTTTTGTAACACTTTATATCATTGAAACTAGTTGGAACTGATTACATAATAGAATAAATTTAATCGAGTTTTTTTTAGTCTGGTGATTAGGATGATCCAGCTAATGACTATGATATTTAGGGTTCGATTCCTCTCCTCTACACAGTTGTTAGATTAAATAGAAATTTTAAAGATTAAACTAGGTTATGGTTTGGACCTTGTCGATCCAATTGTTGAAAAAAAAATAGAATAAATTCAATAAATGAATAATGGAATGGTCTTCCACACTAGATACAATGAGAATAAGCATCATTTAATGACACTTAAACAAACTTATCTGTTTCAGATACAAGATATAAAATTAGACGATCTCGTACCCATATTAGCAAACAGACTTTTAATACTTTTTATGAATATATGACAATAATGTTTTATAACTTAGATAAATATTTTTCTATGAATTCACCAAATCTATAAACGTAGACATCATAAACAAATTATCGGATTAGTAAAGTCATGGACATTTGATTAAAATGTGATATTTTAGAAATAATGGGGCTAAAATGAGAAGAAAATAATAGAAGGGGGCGATATGTCCAATGAAACAATAAAGCGACAAATGGTCTATAGAACTTTCGACAGTTTCATATGAAAAACCGGTTGATGATGTGCAATAATTGACACGTCATATATGTCAACACATTACTCCCTTTGCCTTTTCTGTAGTCGACGTGGCGTTATCAGCGTGACCTCTTCACGACAAAAGATATTTCGGGAAAAATAAGAAAAACTGTTAATGGTTTATGATGGCTATAAATGGCAAACCAATTTTGGTTTTTTGGTTTTTGGTTTTTAGTTTTGGTTTTTGGTATTTGTAGTAAATTTTAGTTTTTGAAAAGTGTGAATGGTGATTTGTAGTTTTTGGTTTTTATTTTTATTTTGTTAAAAATTTATATTATTTTGTTAACAATTAAATTGATAAGACCCGATCCATAATCTAGCTCAACCTTTAAAATTCATATTTAATTTAGCAACTGCATAGAGGGGAAGAATCGAATCATAGATATCATAATCTAACTCAACAAAAGTTTATTTTTTAAATATTTTGTTTTATACTTTATTTTTTTTAAATGTATCTAACAAATTATATAAATTTGATTAATAAAAAATAAACTTACATTATTATATAAATTTTACAAATTTTAAGATATCATTTTAAAAATCTCGAAAATTTTACAAAATTTCTGAAAGTTTCCAAGAACTATAAAGTCAAATTTTATAATAATTAAATACTACTTTTAGAATTATAATGTCTAATCTATAATCTTCTTTTTTTCCTGTCATTTAATCTATAATCTTCAAAATTAATAATCACTAATTAAGCTCAAATTCATCGGTTTAAAATTTTGTGTTTGATACTTCAAACCGACAAATTTGAGCTCATTTTTGAAAGAAATTAGAAAATCAAGTTTAGGGGTTCTTTAAAAGGAAAATAAGAATTAAATTGAATTTTCAAAAATCGATTTGACTTTCGAATTTAGATAAAAATTTGATTTGGGATTATCAGAATGTTCGATTGGCCGAGTCAACTCAAAATTTGATGTTTTTCAACAGTTAACATTAAATTGAAAGTTTAATTGACTAGATCCAGAATACATAGTTAAATCAACCAATTTTTGTAAGCTCGTAAGTTAATCGATAGTTTTCCCAAATATTATTAATTGCCTTTTTTTTTTTGCTGTACCAAATAGTGATACTGATTTGATTATTAAAATACTTATATAGTGGATTCAAATACAACACATATTATTGGAATAGGTTTTTTAATTTCTTTGATACTCGACAACAACAAAAATTAGAAGATGAATCATAGACACATCAAGTTTTAAGAATCAAATATTAAAAGATTATCATTACCAAAAAATTTGATAGTCATTTTTTTTGTCACAAAGACCTAGTTTTTAATTTACTATTTAGTACTCCTTCAATAGATGATGTTTAGATTTTTACACATACATTAAGAAATTCTTTCATTTTTTTCTAATTAAAAATATATTTTAAATCTATTTATTGATCTTTCAAACAATTAGAAATTACATTGGAAGTTGAAAACTTCAAATACTATATTTGATACAAATTTTTACCTAAAATATCATAATATAAAATAGAGGGAATATAATTTTAGAAATTTGATAGTGTTGACCATATATTATATTCCATATTATTTTTGATTTGTGAGACTGATTTGTATTTTTTTTTCTGAAATATAGTGGAAGGTTTAAAAAAAAAAGTAATTTGAAGAACTTTTTTTTTTTGTAGAAAATCAACACAAAAGTAGAACTCTTATATGACAATGAGTCATGTTCCAAAATGGTAATCTAATTTTAAAGACAAAGCTCACCAAACTATCGTTCTCAAAACAAGATGATCAATTAGGTCAGAACTACTACATATAAAATATAGGTGCAACACATTCTAAATTTAGGTGGACACTGACTTTATACCTAGGTGGTATTCGATGCATATCGTTCATTTCGTAATAATTATAATTTAGAAATCTAATCCGGAAGTTGAAACTATTATCGAAAACATTCTTAATTGAGCTAATGCCGTCGAAAACAATCTTTTGTCATCCGTGTGTTTTGCTTTGCGGTGATTATACTTTTTTTTGGTAAGGAGAAATAATTTGATGAGTCTAGTCTATAGTATTTCTTTGGATCGACGGTGTATATCCACCCAAAAATTTTGATATAACAATTAGTCTACATATACTTTGATCCTTTATCTAATTACATACAAAGTAATATGTTTAAGGTCTAATTGCACTTAAACTTATTCAATAACAACCTAATTCAACATATAGTATTGAAAATCTGTCTAATTACACAAATTTGTGGATATTTCGGTCTTAACCCATTAATAAACCAAGTCGAAATCAGATTTCGACCCGACTACTACTCAATTAGGACCCGTTTGCACTAACCTGTTTAGAATCTAAACCCAATTAACATACACCAAATTTTCTATCCTTTGAACCCTAAATTTCTCTGGAATCGAAGCCGTGATGCTCATCAACCACAAGCGAACACCCACATCCTTTACTGGTTAGCTCCACTAACTCAGAGATGGATCTGTTGTAGCAATCAAAAATTTGATTCGAGTCATAGGACAAAGCGATAAAGAGTTCACGGCTGAGATGGAAACAATAGGGAAAATCAAACACAGAAACCTTGTTCCTTTTCTAGGATATTGCAAGGTAGGTGAAGAGAGGCTTCTTGTTTACAAATACATGAAATGGGGAAACTTAGAAATTATCGAAAAGAGGTGGAATCTTTTTGAACTGGGCTGCGAGGAAGAAGATAGCAATTGGTGCTGTAAGAGGACTAGTGTTTCTGCATCATAGCTGCATTCCTCATATAATCCACATAGACATGAAGTCAATCAATTCTTTTGGATGAAGAATTTGAAGCTCGTGTTTCGGATGTAAAACTATCGCGTTATACTTCTTGAGCTTCTCTCTGGTAGAAACCAATCGATCCAATGGAGTTTGGAGAAGACAATAACCTTGTTGGCTGGGCAAAACAGCTCTATAGAGAAAAACAAAGTGTTGAGATCCTTTATCCAGAGCTTGTAACCGAGAAATCAGGCGATGCAGAGCTGTTTAATTACTTCAATATCTTGTCCCAGTGCTTGGAAGATCACCCTTTAAGCGACCAACAACGGTTCAAGTGATGACAATGTTCAAATAACTTAAGGCTGATATAGAGGAAGATGAAAGTGTCGATGAATATTCGCTTACATTGGTTGAAAAATCGCGAGATAAGGAGCCTTAAGAGTGACAGAGAGAGATTTGGGAATGCTTTGTTACTTCTTCCCAAATTTTGGGCCATAAAGCGAGTAAAAAGTTTGGATTCGGTCCGGTTTTGTGTGGTCTGAACCAAAAACGACAATAATTCCATGGTAATCGAGTCACTTGTCAAATTAGGTTGTTATTGAATAAGTTTAGGTGTAATTAGACCTAAACATATTGCTTTGTATGCAATTAGATAGAGAATCAAAGTATAGGTGGAATGGTTGTTATATCAAAACTTATGGGTGGAAATAGACAGTCAACCCTATTTCTTTCGTAGCTATTTTATGTTTGTATACTTTATTTTTCTTTTTTTGGATTTAGTATTATTGAAATTGATGTGTGTCATATTTAGCCTAGTTTTCATTGCATTTTAGCATCATTTTTTAGTCTTTTAGTTGTATATCATGTCATATTAGGTTCACTTAATGTCATTTTTATGCATTAGAGTTCTTAGGCTTTGCATTTGCATATTTTCTTGTTTTTCGTTCTTTTTAGGTGATTTGGAAGCTTGAAACTATGGAGATTGGAGCTAAGAGGATGGAGTTGCATACATGGGACTTGGATTGGCACTTATAGAGGAGAAGAACCGGATCGAAAGCTCAAAATAGTCAAAATAGAGTGAAGGCCGGCAGCGGCCAGGCCAGCCATTCAAGGCCGTGGCCCGAAGACAAATCTATAAGCCAGCCGCAGCCAGACACATGACACGATGCCGTAACCAGCATCTGAGAGCCTTGATGCCAAGCCTCAGCGTTTTGATGCCAGACCTCGACCACGAGAAGCAGGAGCCTCAACCGCGGGAAGCAAAGCCTTGACCGCGGGAAGCCTCGCCTCAACCACATAAGAAAGCTTCGACCCATACGTCTAGAGGCGTCGGGGTGTAAGAGTCGACCAAAGCGACACAAGGCCTTGACCGCGACCCGAAGCCTCGACCGAAGCAACACAATGTCTCGACCGTGAACCACACTTCCTCACCCAACCTCGACCAAGACACCACCCTTGAACATATGACTTGTTCTTGCTCTCAACTAGCCTCTCGACCCGCATGACCCAAGACCATGTGAACCACTTGACATTTTGGATTTAATTTTTGGTTTGAACCGGTTTGTCTTGGTTTACTTTGGTTCAATTTAAGTTGCTTAAAACCCTAATCCCAAGGGGTATAAATACATGGATGGACACACAAACATATTAAGCTTTTAATTTTCCTAAGTTTTAAGATTCATCTAAGTTTTTCTCTCATTTTCTTAAGAACATCTTTGAAGGAGACTTGAGAAAAACATTGGGATCCTTTTGGATGATCCATCTTTTTGGGTCATTTCTTAATTTAATTAAGAATCCCTTGTTTATTTCTCTTGTCTTTTTTAATCATGCATTGCTTTTCTTCCTTGTTTATTTTTGATTTCATCATGATTAGTGAGTAGTCTTTTAGAATGGTTTAGGTTGTGGCTAGATCTAGGGATCGGTGATGATTGATTGATGCTTAGGATTGTTAGATGCTCCTATTTAGGTAGTCTTAATGCTTAACTCTCCTTGATCACTTGAGTTATGTTGCTAGGA
>OVAX01000245.1:0-101069 GCA_900406405.1 Lepidium africanum | reverse complement strand
TATATGTGTTAGCTGATTCTAGTTTTGTTTGAATGATGTGGGGTTCATACTAATATGGTGTCAGAGATATCAACCTATTTTATTCTAAATGATTAAGACATAATACATCTACATTGAAGAAACTTTCATATCCATAAAATTAGTTGATTCGCCTGATTTATTTTCAATATATCAGTGTCGGCCCTGATCTAAAGTAAAACTGCTGCTTTAGGCGCAAAAAATAATATTAAGTATTAAAGGACATCAAAATTCAAAATGTGTTTCTAGTTTAGTGGTTTTGTGCTACTTTCTGGAGTCTAAAGTGTCTAGTTCTGTACCTTTTGTGATTTTTTGAATCTATTATGTGGCTATAAAAATTTTGTGTCGCTTTAGGCAGCGTTTTGTATTGGGCCAGCCCTGAATATATAAACGGGATTATTTTTAGTGTATGCAATTGTCAGGAAGATACATATTCTGAATAGTTTTGGGTATACCAAATTTAATGACGGTGTCAATTGATTCCACAAGTCTCGCATAATTAAGAACAATCCATTTGCAAGCTGATCTATGATGTTTATATATATATATAATATCATCAATTCCATTGTTTGCTTTTCTAAGCAACCACTCAAGAAGTGAATTGATTAAATGACAATTTCATGCATCTATTAACTTAATTGGTCATGCATCTATTGGATAATTTTTGGTGAAAAAATAATAATTCAAAATCAATTAAATTTAGGTTAATCAAGACTTAGTAACACACTTGGTTTTATAGAGTATGACGTCGATTACAAAACAAATCCAATTATTTTGAAAATTGTGTTCTATCGTACAACTATGGTAAAACTCTTTCTCGATTTTTCAACATAAGTTTGAGTGAAATATTTGGCTCACTTCATAGATATTATATCTAGAAAGTTAAATAAAAATATCTTGATTTGTAAGTTATTTGTCTATTTATTTTTTCATTGAATTTTGTTCATAAATATACTGAATAATTTATTTTGAATAATATATCTCTTTTACATATGTTTACTATAGATTTATTTGGTCAAACAGTGAATGTGAAAATATTAGATAACGTGAAGGAAAAAAACAAAGATACAGTGNATATCTTGATTTGTAAGTTATTTGTCTATTTATTTTTTCATTGAATTTTGTTCATAAATATATTGAATAATTTATTTTGAATAATATATCTCTTTTACATATGTTTACTATAGATTTATTTGGTCAAGAATGTGAAAATATTAGATAACGTGAAGGAAAAAAACAAAGATACATTAAAACTAACATTTTATTTGCAAAATGCTATGTAAGTTTTTCAAATGTTTTTTAGCGGTCTTGATAATCAATATATCCTAACAAAATTAATTTTAATAATATATTTTATGCCGATAATTCTTATGCAACACAATTACATTATAACATGAATGCATCCTGCTTTTCTAATTCGCGGTTCAACTTGTCTCATCTCACTTTCTTTTGTTAATTGATGATTGGTGACAAAAACATTTATTTGATCAAATACGCCATTTTTTGTCACCATATTTACTAAAACTTATCTGGAATCTATCAAAAATAACTATATGATAATGTTATCTACGTATATGATTAAAAATTCTACACACAAGTTTATTATTATTTAATAGTATTTGTTTCCCAAAAATAAACCAATAATAAAACATTGACTATATAATAATACAAAAACTACAAGTTGAAGTTATAAATTTTTGATAAGTCAAGCAACCCTCCATAAGATAGAATGGTTAAGAAAACGACATCATCATAATAGCAATAATAAATAAAAAAATAACAAACAACTACCAAGTCAATGCATAGAACCTCTTATATTTTAGATTTTAGCATCCAAGGTCGATCCATAAATCCCAAAAGTAAACCAGAAATTTTTTTTTTCTCTCTAATTTTCTCCTCATGGCAGATTCTTCCTCGATGTCTGGCAGATACGACGTCTTCCCAAGTTTCAGAGGAGAAGATGTCCGTAATAACTTTCTCAGCCACTTGATCAAAGAATTTGAAAGAAATGGAATATTGACATTCATCGATAACCATATCGAAAAAAGCCACGATATCAATCCTGAGCTCATAAAAGCAATAAGAGAATCTATTATTGCAATAGTTTTGTTCTCGGAAAACTATGCTTCTTCTAGCTGGTGTTTGGACGAGCTGGTTGAGATATTGAAGTGCAAGAAAGATCGAGGACTAAAAGTCAAGCCCGTTTTTTACAAAGTGGATCCATCCGATGTAAGAAAACAGACCGGAAAATTTGGAATAGGTTTCCTGAAAACTTGCCATGGAAAAACAGAGAAGCAACAACATATTTGGAAGCAAGCTTTGATCGAAGCTGCAAGTATAGCTGGCGACCATCCTCAAGATTGGTGAGTTTTTTCTTTTTGGTTTATTTCAATAACTATTTTTTGTTGACTAACTGCCGAAAGCAAAGCTTGATTTGGACCCAAAGAATGGGTCAATGATATGCTTGAACCATTTTCTACAATGTCGTTTAGAAAATTATGTAAATATGGTTTTACTTTTACATGGCCATGCAAGAAATTGAGATTATGCCAAAAGCATATAACTTATAAGATTATATAAGATTTGATTTAATTGCAATATATATATATATATATAAATATTTGAATATCTTAAAACTAAGATTTCAGTAACTTTACAAGAAAAGCTAGGTAAACTTATATCTTTTATCATCATCCCACATAATATTGTGTACTTTGTTTTTTCATTTGATTTTTTAGAGGAAAAAATTGTTGTTTAAAAATTGATATTTTGTTAACATGTGAATTACACCTATGTCTACATTACCATACTAGCATAAACCACTAAAATATACGATGATATCTTCTGAAGATATTTATAATCATTTAACCCCAGAACGAAGAATTTAATAATCATTATTGACGCATTAATGTTTCATGCCTTTCGTTACAAACAAATAACCACCAATTATCTCATTGTTTAATAGTAAATTATAAATCTGCTAAAAGTTTTTCTGAAATGTATTATTCCTTTTATTTTTGGGGGTCTTTTGTTACTTCCATTAATCAGGGACAATGAAGCAAACATGATCACAAGAATTACCAAGGACGTATTAAATAAACTAGATGAAACGCCATCAAGAGATTTCGATAACTTTGTTGGAATTGAAGCTCACATTGCAAAAATGAACTCTTTGTTATGCTTTGAATCTCAAGAAGTGAGGATAGTAGGGATTTGGGGTCCTGCAGGCATTGGTAAGACCACCATAGCCAGAGTTTTATATGACCAAATCCATAGAAACTTCGAATTCTCTATCTTCATGGAGAATGTTGGAGAAGGCTACAGTAAAACTAATCTCGATGATTATGGTTTAAAGTTGCATTTACAAAAAAGTTTTCTGTCGAAACTTTTTGATCTAAAGGATCTTAGGATACGCCATTTAGATTCGATAGAGAAAAGGCTAAAGAGCAAGAAAACCCTAATCGTTCTCGACAATGTGGACGATGTTGAGCAACTTAAAGCCTTGGCAGAAACTCGATGGTTTGGTGACGAAAGCAGAATTATCGTGACAACGCAAAACAAACAACTTTTGATTTCTCATGATATCAAAAATTTGTACGAGGTGTCTCTTCCTTCAGAACAAGAAGCTCTTACTATATTTTGCCAGCATGCTTTTGGAAAAAACTCCCCGTTGGATGATTTCAAAAACTTTGCAACTGAACTTGCAACTTTTGCTGGTCGTCTTCCATTGGGTCTACGCGTTCTTGGTTCGTTAATGCATGGAAAGAGTAAGGACGAGTGGGAATTATCCCTGCCTACACTCAAAACTCGAATCGATGGAAAGATCGAGAAAGTATTAAAATTCGGGTATGATAGCTTACATGAAGACGAAAAATCTTTATTTCTTCACATTGCATGTCTTTTTAACGGTCATCGAGAAGACTATGTGAAACAGATGGTAACCAACTTGGATATTAGCTTTGGACTGAAAGTCTTAGCTGAAAAATCTCTCATACACCTATATAAAAATGGTATGATCGAGATGCACTCCTTGCTACAACAATTGGGGAGAGAAGTTGTTCGCGAGCAATCTATTTACGAGCCAGGAAAGCGACAGTTTTTGATGAATGCTAGAGAGATTTATGGTGTCCTTTCAAACAATACTGTAAGTTATTTTTTCATATCATTAATTTAGATTCTGTGCTACATCATAGGTTTAAGACAATATTTCAAAATAAGTCTCCTAATAAATTAAGAAAAATTATGAATTCCTTAAATTCTCACACACACACTCACTGACACATACACACACACACATATATATATATATATATATTTCTGAAACCTTATTTTTTTGCAGGGTACAGGAATTGTGTTAGGTATATCATTAGATCTGTGTGAGATCAAAGAGAAGTTATATATAAGTGAGAAAACTTTCCAAGAGATGCGGAACCTCTTATATCTAAAAATCTATACAAGTAGCCATGTAGATGATGATAAAATGATGGCCAAGTTGGAGTTACCGGAAAAGCTAAGTTATCTACCACAACTAAGGTTATTACAATGGCATTCATATCCTCTCAAATTTTTGCCTTCTCGATTTCGAACAGAATGTCTCGTTGAGCTTGACATGACGCATAGCAAGCTTAACAAGCTATGGAATGGAGTTCAGGTAAGACATAAAGTTTCCCATTTTGTTTTGT
This sequence comes from Lepidium africanum, assembly GCA_900406405.1. Lineage (NCBI taxonomy): Eukaryota > Viridiplantae > Streptophyta > Magnoliopsida > Brassicales > Brassicaceae > Lepidium > Lepidium africanum. The sequence continues at coordinate 96,369 of OVAX01000245.1, read as the reverse complement.
TTTTTACTTAAGTTTCAATTTAGTCAATGAAGGATGACTACAACAAATAAATACACATGATCCACCACACCTTAGTGATAAATCCTTTGAAGTACTCTCTGTGTTCGGCTAAATAATTAAAGCTGAAGGATATGTCACCAAATTACAAATAGAAATTAACACAAATTATATGTTCGGTAAAATTAATCTCATATCTAAATTGGTGTAGTCGCTAATAAACATGTGGCTCAGTTGGCTTACCCTTGATTTAAGTAGACACTAGGTGGTGAGTTCGAATTCCACCCAGCTCTACTTGGAGAACTTAGACTATAGATGGGGTCGTTGTCGATCTAATGATTACTTGTTAACAAAAAAAATTTAATCAAAGAAAATTCAAATTCAAATTAGTTGAATCATATGTAGTTCCGTATTAACTTAGAAACCTCTTGAAAGTTTAATTTTTTTTGACGTGAATAGTAACCTTGTTAATCAAGTATCTAAATTGGCTCAATTAATGGAAGTTGATATGTTATTTGGTAATATTTGTCGTCCATATTAATTTAGCCGTTGCCCATAAGTTCAGTATTTTTTTTTTCCGTTATCTCATTTCCTCTGTAACTTTTGTGTTTGACTTTTTCTGATAACCGCCGAAATCTCATGCTCGAGACCAAACAAATCACCCGTATCTCTAGAAATTCGGATTTTTTTTTGGTTTTGTTTTTGTTTTTTTTTGCAATAAAGATCTCCATTGGTGGCCAAGTATTTTTGTGATTGAATTGATATATAACTTTTGTGTGCTGTCTTAATTTGAATCACATTGATATGTCATTTTTCCTTGTGTCATGTGCAGCCGCTTAGAAGTCTTAGAATTATGAATCTGAGTAACTCTGAGAATCTGAAAACCATTCCAAATCTTTTGGAAGCAACAAACCTGGAGACGTTAGATTTGGGATGGTGCGAGTCTTTGGTGGAGCTTCCTTCATCTATACAGAACCTTCATAAACTGACTTGGTTAGAGATGTCGTGTTGCAAGAGGCTAGAGAGCATCCCAACCAACATCAACTTAGCATCTTTATGTAACTTACACTTTAGATATTGCTCTCGACTGAAAACGTTCCCAGAGATTTCAACCAACATTAGCTTTCTTAAGATAAAAGGCACTGCGATCACTGAGGTGCCTCCATCAGTCAGGCATTGGACCAATATCGAAGAAATTTGCATGGAAAGGACTAAAGTGAAGAGACTGGTTCATGTTCCTTATGTTTTAGACACATTGTGTTTGAGAGATAATACTGAACTGATGACTCTTCCAAACGACCTCAAATTCCTTCGTTGGCTGCGCATGATCGACATCTCTTATTGCATAAAGATCATTTCGCTACCAAAGATTCCAGACTCAGTATCCGCCTTAACAGCTGTAAACTGCATGTCACTTCAGAAACTAGATAGCCACTTTCGTAACAAAAGTATCAGCTTGGATTTCACTAACTGTATAAAGTTGAATCCGGCAGCCAAAGAAAAGATCAACCGATCGATGTACAGAGTTACCTTCTTCCCTGGTGAACATGTGCCTACATACTTTACCCATCGATCTAGTGGAACATCGATAATGATTCATTCAGATTCCATCGATCTTACAAAGTTCACGAGATTTAAGGTATGTCTTGTACTTGGAGCAGGGAAACATTTCGAGGGTTGTCGTATAGAATTTTACCAAAACATGCGCTTCGATAAGCGGAGAGAGTATTCTATTCCTAAGAAGCTTTTTCCGGCCCCAGAGCTTCAAATGGATCATCTTTACATTTCCGAGTTTGCGTTCTTGCCATATGGAAATGATGATCCAACAGAAGTAGAGGGTCGCCGCGTAATCAAATATCATATGTTTTCCTTCAATTGCTATGGGTGCCAATTAAAAGAATGTGGTATACAGTTCTTGGAGCCTCACGAGAGATCCCCATCTCGGTCTTTCTTACCTCAACAATACTCAGGTAGTAATGATAGTAGTAGTATTAGTAGTAGTTCTGAAGAAATAATCCATGCAGATGGAGAGGGGACTTGGAAAAGCGAATCTATAATGAACTGGATTAAGGTTGCAGCAAAAAGACTGAGGCTTTGTTTGGGATGGGAAAACCCTGCTGAACATGATTTAATTTAGAGAAGGCAAACTTTGAAGGCATGCCGAATGGTTATGCGATGAAGAAGACGGCCCAAACCACGAGAAGGGACTTTGCAAGCAGTTGGAAGGGACTGGAACGCAGATTCCGTTCCAGCCACGAGAACGAAAATTTCTTGCTGCACCTTTACAAAAAACGATTTCAGTTATAGATGTTGTAACTTGTAACGGATCAAATTCATTTCGGGTTAAAGGTGTATAAGATTTAATGACTGATGTTTTTTTCGCTGTAGCATCCACGACCGAAGATGATGTAAAACCATGAAAAAAATAATGACAAAATTATCAAATAAAACTTTTGGAAAAATGGTCAAAAGAAAACCTCCTCAAATTCTTCTCAGTTTGGTGGTTAGAATGATCCAGCTAATGAATATGACATCTAGGGTTCAATTCCTCCNTAATGACAAAATTATCAAATAAAACTTTTGGAAAAATGGTCAAAAGAAAACCTCCTCAAATTCTTCTCTTCTACGCAGTTGTTAGATTAAATAGAAATTTTAAGAGTTGGGCTAAGCTATGAATCAGACCTTATCGATCTAATTGTTGACCAAAAAAAAAAAAAACTTCCAACTATCATTTAGACCCATTAAATTCTACTTTTTATAGTTTTCTCATTGTGATTTCTATATATTTGTGACCAAACAAAATTAACTTCTACAAAGTGTCATTTTAAAAGAAAAGTGTGCTTCGCAAAAGAGTTTAATTTTAGAATTACAATATAACTTCTAATCAAAAAATTTATTTTTAATCTTCAATCAAAGTTATTAAAATAAAATCTAACAAATCAGTACACTTAATTATTAGGGTATAAATGACTTTTTATATTATAATTTAATTTTAATTTGTGTGAAGAAAATCTCGTTAGACACTCTTTGAGGAGTATATTGTTATTTTAACTTCACCTATTAATAAGGTTACTCTCCATAAGTCCCCCCAACAATAAACCATAAAGTTAACATTTTTCCTGAAACTATATGGACATTAGGCGCAGGACACTCATCTGCGTCTTTGGATCCGTTAATAAACACAACTTCCACTCTTGTGAATTTTTATCCGACCATACCCCAACTCTTGGATTGATGGCTACAAGGTAAATTCATGTCTCCCAATTTACACGATTTATTGCAAAAATATATGATATAATCATTTAGTTTTCTAACCATGGATAAGGATCTTTCAAAGCTCAATATGTATATACTTTACACGTCATGTAAGTTTAGTAACAGATCTAATGAAAGTCTTTGGCACTCACTACAAGAAAAACACTATTTTTTAAATGTAAAGACAGTTTTTAGATATGGTCTAGAATAGCTCAATTGGACGTATTTCGAACCGTATTTATCCATCTAGTCTAATCGTCATGAAAGTGGCGATCTAGAATTCGTCCATATAGAGCCATAATTCCAGACGGTAGAACTAGTCCGTACGTTCCAACTCACCCAGACGATTATGTCCGTACAATGGGGAAAATTATTGAGACGGATCTGTCTGTATTTGTATATCCAGATGTAACGGATTGATCTGTATTTAGGGCGGATTCAAAACAGATTTCTCTGTCTGTATTAGCAATTAAGTTTTGAAATCATTCATAAATTGAAAATTATATCCTGATATAATACAAAATATTATAAACGTAAATGACATGTATTAAAATTTCAAATTTAAATACCAATACCAAAATTATATAGATTAGTAATAAAATCCAGCAAAATAAATTGAAATCATATTAATAATCTTTTTACGTCACTACAAGAAAACAGTCGATTCGTGACTGAAATGTGCGGCTGAATATTCAGTCACACATTTAGCAACTGATTTGAGACTATTGTATCACGGATGTGTGATTACATCAAATCAGTAATACATTTCGCACATTTAATACTAAATAATGTAGTTACAAATCAGTCGTACATGTGTGACTAAATATATGAGACTATTCTAAGAAAGAATATTTTAGTCGCACATTAGTGACAAATGACTGATATATTAGTGGCAAACTTCTAATTACACATTAGTAGCAAGAATTGGTTACAAAAAGTTTTTACATTTTTTACCTAAATATACTTAAAGTATGCGACGCCATGAATCAGTCACACTTTGTAGCCGCACTTTAGTAGCTGTTCAGTGTCAAAAAATTTCTATATATTTACCAAGGATTTCATTTTCAAAACACTTAAAAATCACCCAAAAAAAACTATTTTCAGGGAAAAAACTTTTTTATAGAAAAGAAAATTAAGAGAAAATTATAATTATTCAAATTTTCGGGAATGGATGTAAAGAAGAATCGACAAAGAAGCAAGAAACTTCTCCGCGGAATTTGCTATTAGAGTAGACGAGTTCATGAATTTTGCGAGTAATCACCGTTAGCACTTAATAATAGGGGTAAGTTCTGTTGTCTTTATATCTCATGAAAAAGTAATAAATTATGTTTTCCTTGTATCTAGAATTATAGGTTCAAATGACATTTTAGAATCCTATGTTGCTAAATATAGTAGTTGACGCCACGACAGTGGGTTTGCTGTATAATAGTGTTTCGAGTTCATGAATTGATTTAATTGTTCCATGAACAGTGACATAGCTTGCAATCATGAATTTGTATGAATTATCCTGAACTTGATGTTTTTATTTATTTGACTCTACATTGTTTATTTTTATTGTTTTTATATATTTAAATCACAACAACATATATAAAGTGACTTTGGTCTAGTGGCATGTGGTAAGTCCACTAAAGACAAACATTATCTCATATTCAAGGATCGAGTCTCACTGCTTATAGTATATATGAATTTGGCTAATGGAGCAGTCTGACTTAGTGTTGACAAAAAAAATCACACCAACCTAATTGCTTCTCAGCTTAAGATTATTCTAGAGATTAATAGTGTAACTCTTAATCTTTGTAGATTCAGATCCTTAGATATTATTTCGGTTGTTGTGCACTTGTAGTAGAATTAGATGTTAAAATTTTGAATCTATCAAGTATTGAGACAAAATTATAAAATTTGACAACATAATAAATTTTTAATGTCATTTACATATAATCAATCAAACTAATGGAAAAATTCAAACTCTACCGTCCACCGCTAGATCAAGTCAATTTGATTGTCAATAAAGATAAACGGAACTTGTTTGCAGAAACTATCTTTTTCATGTTAGAATGATAAAATCACGTTTGAATGGGATAAAAAGCAAATTGATACTTAGAATTTAGTTTCACGTTGACAAGACGAACTGACGAACCATTGCCTATACCCAAAACTCGGCAGCTCAATTCTTAACACAAAATATCATAACGACTAATCACCAACACCACTAATTAACTATGTTTTTTTTTGTTAAATTAGAATCTAATTCAAAACAATTATATGTATTCTTTTAAATTGTCTTTTATACTTTATTATTTTATTTTTATCAAAAATCTGTCAGAAAAAATTATCTGAGGTCTATCGTTTTTAACGGATGTTAAATAACTTAAATTCTAGAATCCACTCAGTATCAAAAAAATTTCAGACAAACTTTTCTTATATTATCAATTCATTATTGAGTTTTTTCTCATATTTTAACACGGATAAATTATTTAACTTATATGATTTAATCTTGTTAGGCATAAGGTACCGTAAATATTCGCAGGTACACAAATTGGGGAAAATGACAAAACGTAAAGATAAATTTATACTCCTATATTATACTCTTAACTTTTCATACTATCTTTTCAATTAAATATAGTTAATGTTAATTTTTTACATTAAATGATGGTTATGATGTTTCACGCACTTTAATTAGTGAATATATATCTTTGTCGGTTTTATGTCCACGAGAAGCAAACAAGATAGAATATAATGAAGAAAATTACAGAAAATACTCACTTTAAGTTTTAAATTGCAAAAAATACCTTTTTTTCAAAAAAAATTGTGAAATGCATCTTTTCACGAAAAGAGGTATATTGAAATGACGACATAGAATACAATTCCGTCAATAGTAAACAATTATATAGTCTATAATAGACATATATATGTAGTAAATTTATGTTTGTAATTGACAAAAATAAATATACTTGTACACTGTGGACAAGAATACTACACTATGTCCATAATAGATAATAATATTACATAATTGTCGATTATGGACACGATTTATACTAAAAAAAAAGAGTATTTCTCATCATTTAAAACTCAAAAGGTGCATTTTCTAAAAGATAAAAAAATGGGTATTTTTGTAATTTTAAAATGTGAATTTCTTATAATATTCCTTTATGTAATTTAAGAATGAATGATGAATAAATGTTGCCATTATGTATCTAAAATTGAGTAATTGATTTAATATTAGATATATCGACGTATCGTGCTTGCTCCTGTTACTTGGTGGTAAATATGATTATGACAATGTCAAGATTATTAACAGTAGTGGTTTCTTGATCTTTCGATAAGCTGTTATAAGAGTTTAGTTTAGAATTTGGTCATAAATTTGTAAAATTAAATAATCAGTTAGCTATACTGAACTCAATAACCTAAATTTCATTAAGTTTGTTTATAAAGTTCAAATAATAATAGATAATATCAATTGTGATGTTCATAATATTTATATGTATCTGGCAGTTAAAAAACCATTAAATTATTACGTTATCTTCGTTGCAAAACAGTGTATTTTACGTAAGACATTCAATATCACCTATAAATATAAGTTAGCTTCACTAAAATAAACAAATACAAAACATTCCTTCTGTTACATTCTTTTATAGAGATCAAAAAGAACTAAATTTCAAGTGTAAACAGCTATGGCTAAATTTAGCTCCCAAATTTCTACCTTATTCATTGTTATGGTTTTGGTTTTTAGGTCAGTTCATGTGTTTTCTGTTAAAGAAAGTGAAGTAAAATCATTATAGAATACATGTCTTGTTAAAATCACTCCTAAGTGTGTATTAGATATTGTTGCATTGTTTTTGTAAATGAAACCATCAATGATTTATGTTGTCATGATTTTGTCCAAAAAAGAAGAATATGTCACGATACACTCATCAAATATATTGCACACAGACCTCACTTAATTGTTAACGAAACACAATATTTGAAGAAGAGAGACGACTTATGGACTTATTGTGTCTCAATCTCTAAAACAATTTAAAATGTGTACTGCTTATTATTATGATCAAATAAATATATATTTCCTTTTTGCTATATTCTTCTTACTACATATATTCATATATTTACTTTAATAGAATACTAATCAAAACTAATTTTTCTAAAGGAAGAAACTGTAATTAAAAAATTCTATTAAAAAAATTCAATTTATTTTTTGCTATTCTATTTGCTTACTTAAATGGTTTTGGAGATTTTTGTAACATAAGAGGAACTGTAAACAACTAAATTTACTATTTTATAATTTTTAAGGTTCGACGATCAATTTCCAGCTCAATATTTGTAAGCTATCAATTAATTATGATCTTAAACAATTAAGTAATCGAACCTAAAGCAGTTTTAAGCCCAACCAAATTTTAAATAGACAAGCGAATCTGAGCGAGTAGGATAAACAGGTCGTAATTGAGATTTAGTTGGGTCTAAAATTGGTTTAGGTTTGGTTAATTAATGACTTAAGATCTTAACCAATTGTTAGTTTACAACAAAACTATAATTATTTAACAATTTGTGCAATTGGACAGATTTCATAACTATCTGTAGAAATAGATAATTATTGTCTAATTTTGGGTGCAATTAGGCCTTGCATGTATACTTTAAAAGCAATTAGAGAAAGAGTTTAAGTATAGGTTTGATCTGTTGTTATATGAAAACTTCGACCCAAATTTTAATGGGAAAAATGCCATAAAAATCAATAACTTTCAAAAACAGGACAAACAAATCATCGATTTTTAAAATGTCATTTTAAGCATGGTCTTGGCGTTGACCGAGATACTTAAGGCCCAACGTTAATTGCAAGGTTATGGAGTTAATACCCCCTTAACAGAATTGTTAAGTTAAAACTACACCGTTTTAGTAAATAGAAATCGAGGGTTAAAACACAAAATCCCCAATTAGAAACCCTAAATCCCCAAACCAAAATCAAAAACATTTTCAATTACTCTTAAACTCTCTGCTAATTCTTCTTCGATTTGGTTGAAATTTGAGATCGACAATGCCAAAAATGAGGTATCCTGGTCGTTGTTCACCAAAGAAGAAACGGTGTGAAGCATTGAGTACTGAAAAGCCGGTCGATGAAGCTCCGACGAGGGTTGAATCTCCGATGGCTGAATCTCCAACGATTGAAGCTCCTCTTCTGTGCAGGTCTAAGTGAAATCGACAACATCCAGTTAAAGAAGAGAGTGAAACTCGTGAGGCTGTGAGTGGAGATGACTGTGAAGTTGGAGATGACTCTGAAGGTGGGGATGACGTTTTCGAAGAAGAAATAGTGGAGGAGTTCGATGAAGAGGTTGGAGATGAGGTGAGAGAACAAGGAGATGTGAGTGATGATGACAGCGGAGATGACATATGGGAAGAGAAGAAATTTCCAGAACTTTTATCTCATAGTGATGATGAAGGAGATGATGAAATTGATGGTTGTGAAGATGTTGTAGAAAATGAGAAACTTGAAGAGATTATCAGGCTTGGGAAAACGTTTAATTCTCCAGAAGATTTCAAGCTTGCTGTGCTAAAATACTCACTGAAAACAAGGTACAACATCTGTTTCTATAGGTCTCAGAGTAATAAGATTGGTGCTAAATGTCTGCTTGGTTGTTCATGGAGATGCTATTGTTCGTATAATAAAAGGAAAACGAAGATGCAAATCCGGATATTGGATAATGAACACACATGTGTGAAGTCTGGTTATAGTAAGATGCTGAAGATTAGCAACATTGTTTGGTTGTTTAGAGATAGGCTTCTAAAGAATCCAAAGATGACAAAGAAAGAGATGGTGGAAGAGGTTAATCGAGAGTACAACATGCGGGTATCTGAAGACCAATGTGCAAAGGTGAAGACATTTGTTATGAGAGAGAGCAAGGCAATTCATGAAGATCACTTTGCACGTATCTGGGATTACCAAGCTGAAATCTTTAGAAGGAATCTAGGAAGTTCATTTGAGATAGAAACTGTACCTGGTCCGAGCATTGGTAGTTTACCAAGGTTTCGTCGTCTGTTTATTTGCTTCAAATCACAGAGGGATACATGGAAGCAGTTGTGTAGGCGTATAATAGGAATCGATGGAGCATTTTTGAAATAGGATGTGAAAGGGCATCTTTTAGCTGCCACAGGTAGAGACGGAGACAACCAGATTGTTTCCATTGCTTGGGCTGTAGTGGAAATAGAGAACGATGATAATTGGGAATGGTTTCTGAGGCAGTTGGATGTAGCTCTTGATCTGTAAGGTGGAAGAAATGTTGCGATGTAACAGACAAACAGTCGATTAGTTTGCTATTTATCTTTAACTTTAATTAGTTTGCTAATCTAACAATTGGATGTAATATAATGTTGTATTGGTTGCATATGTTTACAGGGTTTAGTGAAGGCAATAAAAAATGTGACTCCAGATGCTGAGCACAGGTTGTGTGCACGTCATATCTTGGAGAACTGGAGAAGGAAGAGTCATGATATGGAGCTTCAAATACTGTTCTGGAAGATTGATAGGAGCTACACAGTTGGTGAATATAACTTTCACATGCGTGCACTGCAGAGTTATAATCCATGTGCTTATGCTTCTTTACTGAAACAGAATCTGGAACAATGGTATAGAGCCTTCTTTAGAATAGGTACCTGCTGTAACGACATCTTAATCAATCTCTCATAGTCGTTTAATGGAACAATCCGGCTAGCTAGAAAGAAGCCATTGCTATATATGTTAGAAGAAATAAGAAGGCAATGCATGGTAAGGAATGAGAATAGATATGTGATTGCTAGCAGGCTGAAGGATAAGTGCAGGTTTACCAAGAAAGCTCATACTAAGATTGAAAAGATGATTGTTGGAGCACGGGTTTGTGTCAGGTATGGAGCAAGGAACAATGTGCATGAGATAATGCATGAAGATGATTGTTTTGAGATTAACATGGATAAGAGGACTTGCGGTTGTAGAAAATGGCAGATGACCGGTATCCTGTGTGTTCATGCTGCTTTTGTCATCATTAGAACAAAGCAGAAAGTAGAAGACTTTGTTGCTGATTGGTACACAGCTTTTATGTGGCAGCAGACATATATTGATGGTATTCGACCTGTTCAAAGTCCTCTTATGTGGCCAGCAGTGAATAGGGTTGGTGTTCTTCCACCTCCATCAAAGAGAAAAACCCCGTGAAGGCCAAGCAATTACGCTAGGAGAAGAGGAGTCAACGAAACCGCATCTTCAAGTACCCGTCTATCCCACAACAACAAGGTGATAACTTGCTCCAACTGCCAACAAGAAGGACACAATAAAAATGGTTGTAAGAACCAAAGGGTTGAGCCTCAACCGAAGAAGCCAAGAGGTCGCCCAAGAAAAGTTCTTGTAAGTACAAAAACATTTGTAGTTACTTATTGCAATGTCTCAGTCTCTGAGTTTGATTACATTCTTTTGAATGTTAATGAAATAAGGAGCCAAGGAGAAGCTTATTTGGACAAAGTGTTAACCAACCTTAAGAACTAGCATCTCAAGGCCAATCTTCACAAATTGAAGGCCAATCTTCTCGTGTCAGATCTCAGCCGTCACAGAGACCAACAGCTCCTTGAGTCAGCTCTTCTCAGCCGGCACAGAGACCAACATCTGTTCAAGCTCCTCAAGTCAGCTACTCTCAGTCGTCACAGAGACCAACAGCTCCTCGAGTCAGCTCTTCTTAGCCGGCATAGAGACCAACATCTGTTCAAGCTCCTCAAGTCAGCTCTTCTCAGCCGTCACAGAGACCAACATCTGTTCAAGCTCCTCAAGTCAGCTCTTCTCAGTCATCACAGAGACCAACAAATGTTCAAGCTTCTCGACCACACTAAAGGAACTTACAGCCTGAATGACCACATGGACCAAGGAGTAGCTTAAATGGATAGTCTGTTTGGTTTAATTTTTCGAGCTAGGAAACACCTCTTCAACTCTAGTTTCTTTTCTTTTGCTTTGAAACCTTGTTGCAAATACTCTGGTGTTGTTTTGTTGGTTTAGCATATTAGAAAACTCTTTAAGCCATGTTACACGATGTGCTAAACCTCGCTTTTGAAACCTTTTGCCTTTAAAAATTTTGGTATCTATGCAACGTCTTAGTCTTATAATTCTTTACTTTGTCTGCCATTACTTTTTGTCTACCATTCATATCACTAAAGTACTTTAAACAACCATCAATTACAAGAATCCAATGTGCCTCTACAATACTTTAATCACAAATTAGAGCAATCCAAAAACACTTCATGCTTTAATCACCAAACAAACTTGTCTGCCATTACATTGTGTTAAACATTTTAACTACATAAACAGAGCATCTCTTTTCTTTCCTTCCCTAAGAATCTGATAAACCAATGCCATACTAAAAACAAGCATCCACACAAAACCAACTATGAGAAACACTTTGAGCTTCCGAATTTCTTCTTTGTTCAGCACTGCTACATTCTTCACTTCCTCTACGATGCTTCTCAGCTCACTTGCTTCGGATTTCAACTCACAAATCTCACTTCCAACAGCAGCAAGCTTAGGTAGAGCACTCTCAATCTCCTCATGCACAGCCTCCTCCACCCACTTAAACAAATGACCCTAATGCCAATTCAGTTTGTCAAACTATCACAATCAGAAGCTAACAAATATAATCCAACATAACCAATTCTCTAAAGCAATATCAGTTTCCAAAAGTATCACATTCAAAATCCAACAAAAGAATCCGACATAACAAATTCACTAATGCAATTTCAGTTTACTAAATCATCATATTCAAAAGAGAAGTTAACATAATCAATTATCTACTTCAATTATGATTTTACTTTGATAAATCATTACAGTTATATAATATGTAACAAATTCTACTTCTTTTATGATTCTTACATCGTTTTTGCTTTTCTAAGAGCTCACATCGCGTTTGCTAACACACCAGAAGAATGGTCGTCCGGGATTTCCTTGCGTCTTCAATGTCAACGTAACAACATCTAAGCCACACACAGACCTCGTTTGGAAGGCCACGAAAAGACACAAAGCCATAACTCACCGAATCCGAACTCATGAGAAGATCCAGATGATTACACGCTGAAGAAACAACTTTAAGCTTCAAAATTTTCGAGAGAATTTTGAATAAAATTAAAGGATCTGAGTTTTTGATTTGGGGATTTAGGGTTTTTAATTGGAGATTTTGTGTTTTAACCCTCGATTTCTATTTACTAAAACGGTGTAGTTTTAACTTAACGACTCTGTTAACAGGGTATTAACTCTGTAACCTTGCAATTAACGTTGGGCCTTAAGTATCTCGGTCAATACCAAAACTATGCTTAAAATGAAATTTTAAAAATCGATGATTTGTTTGTCCTGTTTTTGAAAGTTTTTGGTTTTTATGACATTTTTCCCAAATTTTAATGCATAAATTCATGGTACATATATATGATAAACATTACCTTGTGCATATGAGTGAAAAGTTTAAACGCTAGAAAATAAGTCAACATTGATATGAAACGAAAGAAAAAATGGTATGCATATCTTCTACGGATTTAATATACGGACTAATAAAGTAATTCATTAGTAATATGTTTGTACTCTATTGTATGGTCAAGTATAAAATCATTACCTAAAGACTCGTCGTATAAGATTGAGAGTGTTTATTTACTTCCAAATCTTTATGGACTCGTACGTAGTAGCTATTTGACACAATATTATTTTTTTGTAGGCGAGTCAGCGAGAGCTGAGATTGAGTCATTCATAAGCCGGTAATTCATTAGTAATGTGTTTGTACTCAATTGTATGATCATCTATAAAACCAATGACTAAAGACTCTCGAGATTGTGTTTACCTTTTATGCAATTGTCAATAAGATACATATTGTGAATAGTTTTGGCTATTCTTACTTCCGATCCGTAACCAAGTCAACTGTGAATCTGTGATGCTACCAATACCTTTAACCAAATAGTGTCCATTAAAACTTGATTTCCTTCCAACTTTTTGAAATATGACAACACATCTTTACTTGGAGTGATGTGAAAAGTGCAACCCGTATTTATAACTCACTCTTATGTTGTCGCAATAAGGTTGGGAACATAGGCTGATTACTCTGGTAGAACAGCAATAACATTAGTTTAACTCTAACCTTTGTTGTCTCCATTCTTATTTTTTAATGGATAGTCTCTTTTCCAATGACTTTCTAAGCTGTATGTTCCATAAACTTTTCCATTAAATCTTCTTTTAGGTCTGCTCTAAGATCTTCCTCTGCCTTTAGACTTGTTTCTCCCTCTATTGTGGCTTATGTCTGACCTATTCTCTGATTTTCTCCTTGATTCAAAAACAAAACCTTCTGCTGAAATTTTCTTCTTGTATAGCAAACCTTTCTAAACCATATTTGCTTGCATCCATAACCTCGGTAATAACAAGATTCATGGTTATACATGGAGCGACCAATGCCATCTCAACAACAATGCGGGGTAGTGCCACACTCCTTTCACTTGGATCTTAACAGTCTTACTTAGCTCGAGCCAACAGAAAATCACCATGAGGAGCAATATAACTATGCTACTGAGAGAACACCGGAGTTACACATCGCGTCAAATCCTAATCTGCCACTGCGAAGGAGGTCATCGAGTCAAACTCGACGAAGGAGAAGCACAAGCTCCATTCACCAACGTGAGGAAAATGTAGTTGAACTGCAAGCTTTCCAAGCGCCTACTGTGGCTATGCCGTCATTCCAACCGCAGTCATTCTAACTGCAAGCTTTTCAACCAAACGTGGAGGTGAACTTCTTGGACCCGCTGAGGTCAACTTTGAGTTTCTTCAACTACACCTTACCGCTAGAACAACAGCAAGAGCCACAACCCACGATGAAAGCATGGATGTGGATCCAGCAGACTGGTCCATCTTCTGATGAGGTGACTACTCCAATTCTCATTCCATTGTATATACCATTTGCATTGGTTTTTCTAAAATTTTCTTTCAGACTTAGATTACATAGGGGACTGTGTTGTTTAAGTTTGGAGGAGAGTCCTAGAGGTTATTAACATGTTTTCTGTGTTTTTTTCTATTTCCAATTAGCTCATGCATCCATTTAGTTCATGCATTGCATCTAAGGCATAGAAAACATACAAAAATATCGAAAAACTCTTTCAAAAATCATAAAAAGAGTGTCATTTCATTGTGCATCCATGTAGGATTGTGTCTAGCTGTATTTTTATTTGGGAATCAAACTTGCTAATGATAGGCACTCTCGTTAGGTTGTTGGTCAGTAACCATAGTGAACTTTGTGGACTGTGATTTTCCTCTTTAGAAAGTTGATGAGTAGATCATCCACCTAGGAAACCTGTGTTTGTGTTGTGACTCGAAAGGACCTGATTTGTTTCATTCTAATTGAACTTAAATCGCCAAATTAGGGCCTTGAGATGCATTGAATGCTTTCCTCCCTTGAACTAACTTAGCAGGAACTAAAGGTGACTTCTTACAAACGTAGCTCATTCAATGACACCTAAGGTGAACGGGGAATGTGCGTAAACTCGTACATTTTCGTGACTCATCAAGAAAGCTGAGAGCAAGACATGAAGCATCCTTCCCACGTTGTGGTATCAGTAGATTGATTCATCACGGGTCTTGTATCTCAACAGATCCTATTGCACCGGAAAGACCGAGTCAACTCCACTTTTGACGGTCCAATGACTCGACTTGACCCACAAAGTCGAGTCACCTATTTTTCTTAGTTTTTCTTTTTACTTTTTAGGTTTAATGGGGAATTAGTATAAATACCTCCTTTGTGTTACGAAGACAAAAAAAAATCAAAGTTTTACTGCTGCTCTAGAAAGTTTTTAGAGCTTTTTCGTTATTGTAAATCCTGAACAAGATTTTGCTTTTGTTTTTATCTAAGTTTTAATTTAGTTTCAGTTTGCTTTAAAGTTTACTTTCTAAGTTTCATGACCATGTCGTCCACTTTGACTGTTTCGCCCATTTCTAAGTAGTTAACTTAGGGTTCCTGAGGGAACAGACTACACCAGCGTGGATCTTAAAATTATCTTAGTCGCTTAAGAGTAGAATAGTAAAGATCTCTTTTGTTTCAATGTTGTTAATGCTTGTTTCTTTTTGATCAATTGAAACATGATCTTAGACTTTTAATTTCCAATAGGTGTGTTGAATTGTCTGATCCAACCGTCTTAAAAATTTACTTCCTTAGCTTAAGAGATTAATGGTCTAAGGTGTTTATTAAGTTCGATTCAATTGTTGTTTCATGCCAGTTAGGTTGTTAAACACTTATGATGATAAGGTCGGTTGATAACTTCACTGAAATTGTTTGCCATGAGAGTGGACTCAACAATTATAGGTTTATTGCCTAGAGATCTGTTCTGTTTAAGTTTGTTAAGCGATTTAATGAATTTTAAGTGAGACGCTAGTCCATGATTCCGCCCCTTGTGAAACCCTTTTCCCATCCACTGCTTAGTCATTTTTACTGCACTTGACTTTTATTTTTACTTCACTTGACTTTTATTTTTACTGCACGTAACTTATGTTTTTACTGCACTTGATTTCCACTGTTCCGTTAATTTATAATTTCTTATTAGGTTCTTCTTTTGCTTATTTGGTTGTTATTTCCTTGTCCCGTTGTTTCATCATTTAGGTTGATATATAACAAACTCTTGATTTGATTTGGCTTGAATTAGAGTAGTCTATCATATTCTGATCGCTAGTTATACTCCCACTTGGATTGACACATATTATACCACTACGACATCTTAGTGTAATAGAATTTCATAACTAGAGTAAAATCTTGATATCATCAATTACCTACAGAGTAATTGAACAAGACTGAGTAGGTTTCTATTAAACTATGTATCTTGAACCATAGATAATCCTAGTATCGACTATTAAACTTGAAAGATTTCCTGAGAAATTATTCTTATGATAAAAAGATTAAGTGTAATTCAACTCCCCTAATTTGAATCTGGATTGAATCACTAATCAAATTTCTTTTATTGTTGATCTACAATTTCCGATGATCGATGCTGCCTTCACGAGTCGCATGTGATGCCTAAGGAAATTAGTCTCAAGATTGAGACTCCTTCCTGTCTCCTTCCTCCGATATGGTAAGACTCCACATTCTACTTCTTTCAACTACTAGAACTTGCGCTTCCGATCGTGATTGCTTGACCATTGCGCTTTCGTCGTATAAGATTGAGATTGTGTTTACTTTTTATGCAATTGTCAATAAGATACTATTTTGAATAGTTTTGGTATACTTACTTCAGTAATGTTGCAGGTAATCACGACTTCCTCTTGAACAAGAAACTCAATGCGAATTAATGGAGAATAATTGCTTGAAGTCGAAGAACACGAATCGATCAATCTCACCAAACTCTCACGTGGATATATAATAAGGAAACAATAGAGAACAAGACAAGGTTTTATAGAGTTCCTCCAATGGAGTACATCTCTTTTCGGTTTTGACACCGGAATCCACTAATCACCTTTTACTCTGTTTTGTTTTCAGGTTACAGAGAAAGAAGAAGAAACTTACAAGGAAGAAGATGAACCAACACTATATAATGTCTAGGTTCATTAACGGATTTAACAGAATCATAATCTGTGGGCTTTATGGCCCAAAGCCGGATCAAATCGGCTCAAAGAAAAGTGGCCCTAGTTCGGTCCATAAGTCTGATTTTGGCTTAATAAGTCTTAGCTGAAACTTGGCCCATATTATATATATGAGTGACAAACCCAACAAGTAACCAAGTCAACTGATTCCACAAGTCTCGCATAATTAAGAACAACCCATTTGCAGTATCTGATACAAGCAGAACAATGAGTGACAAACACTCATTTTAGATAGGTTTTCTAAGGAGGGTTTATTGAAAGTGGAATTTTATAAGATTTGGTAGAATTTAGATTTTGATAGATTTGGAGTGATTTAAGTGAGTTTTGAGAATACTTGAGATGATTTAGTTACTGTTTTATTTTTGTAAAATAAATCATACGATAGTTTGAGAAGATTTTAATTATGAGATTTTGTGTGATTCATGCTTTAAGTGATGAGATTTTGTTTCTTATAAAATTAATAAAAACAGTATCTTAGACGTTGGCAGAGGCAAATCATACTAAACCATCGAACCTGTAACATTCAGAAACTTTCCTCACTAAGCTCCCATGGACATCATTAAACATAATACTTATAAAATTTGTATTTATAAAACTAACAAGTGAAATGATATACGAAGAAGACATAATAATCTCCTTCAACATCTGAACCCATTCCATTATCTCATCCAAAGACAAAACCAGAAGCTTAGAAACATGTATCCCAATAGAGCAACGTCAGTTTTATGGATTGTTTCGAAACCAGCTTTGTGTCTTATGAGCGGCTGTGTCTTGCGTTTTTGATTATCATTACTGGAGATCAATAAGCAATAAACAATAGTTTTTTTCTTTCTTTCACAGTTCCGAAGAAGACAAGTAAAATGCTTCTTTTTTCCTTTCATTCTGAAATCACACCTTAAAAGGTGAGATTTTGAGCTCTATTTTTTCAACTAATAAATTACTTAAAATCTCTTAAAATCAGGTTAAGTGATTTTCTTAAAGATATTTCATAACTTTTGAATAATATGGTTTTTGATATGATTTTAATAAGTTATTGATTGAATAATTGGAGATTTTGTGAATTATTTTAACCCGATTTTATATAAATCCTAAATTCAATAACACAGAATTTAAGATTTAGAAATCATTAGTTGAATAACAGTACTCCAAACTCAAGTTTGAACCTTCTAAATATGTCCAAGAGTTTAATTTAGAATTTGGTGAAAAGTTTTTGAATCTGAATAACAAGTTTGTTATAATGAACTCAATCACAAAACTGATCATCTCGCTCTGCTAAACACGTTTTCCACTTAGGTGAATTTTTAATAATGATATCTACGTTGACATAAAATAAAAAACCTAAATTTCATCAAGTTTATTTTTAAGTTCAAATATTGTTAGAAAATATTAATTGTTTTTTGTTTTTCTTTTTGATAAACGGTTTTCTATTGTTTTATTTTTCTGAAAGCGACGAAAAATTAATTGTGATTGTCATAATATATTTATGGATCTAGGAGTTAAATTACCATTAAATTATTAAGTTATCATGATTCTAAAACAGTATTAAACGTTAGACACCTATATATATAGTTTAAGTTAGCTTCACTAAAATAAACAAATACAATACATTTTTTTGTTACATTCTTTTATATAAATCAAATCAGCACTAAATTTCAAGTGTAAACAGCTATGGCAAAACATAGCTCCCAATTTTCTATGTTATTCATTGTTACGGCTTTAGTGAGTGTGTCAGCTCCTGTGTTTTCTGTTGAAGAAGGTGAAGCAAAATCATTATGGGACACATGTCTTGTTAAAATCACTCCTAAATGTGCTTTGGATATAGTTGGTGTTGTTTTCGCAAATGAAACCATCGATGATTCATGTTGCCACGATCTTGTTCAAGAAGGAAGAATGTGTCACGATACACTCATCAAATATATTGCAGATAGACCTCACTTAATTGCTAACGAATCACAATACTTGAAGAAAAGAGATGACTTATGGACTCATTGTGTCTCAATCTCTAAAACAGTTTAAAATACACTATGACCTTATTATGGAGCAATAACTTATGTTATTGTGATCGAATAAATATATATTTCTCTTTTGTTATATTTTTCTTACCTAAGATATTCATATATTTACCTTAATATAATACTAATCAAAGCAAATATTTCTGAAGGAATAAATTTAAATTTAAATTTATAGAATATCAAAAGAACTTAAATTTATAAGTTATCAAAAAAAAGTTTATATTTTCCTATTCCTTCT
Source organism: Lepidium africanum (assembly GCA_900406405.1). Taxonomy (NCBI): domain Eukaryota; kingdom Viridiplantae; phylum Streptophyta; class Magnoliopsida; order Brassicales; family Brassicaceae; genus Lepidium; species Lepidium africanum. The sequence goes on along the minus strand of OVAX01000245.1, from coordinate 77,285 downwards.
TGAATAGTTTTGGAGACTTTTATAAATGAAGAGGAACCGTAAACTACTAAATTTACTACTTTACAAAATTTAATCTCGTCGTATCCACTAAATGGCATTAGTTCAGTGGCAGGTGGTAAGTTCACTAAATGGTAGACGCACTTGCACATTCAGAAACCAAGTCTCACCACCTACATTACATATAAATTTGGCTAACAAGCCAATCAGTTGTGGTCCAATATTGACAACGACAACAAAAAAACTCTCGTCTTATAAGATTGAGATTGTGTTTACTTTTTATGCAATTGTCAATAAGATACTATTGTGAATAGTTTTGGCTATACTTACTTCAGTAACCAAGTCAACTGATTCCACAAGTCTCGCATAATTAAGAACAACCCATTTGCAATATCTGATACAAGCAGAACAATGAGTGACAGACACATGATACTTTTAGATAGGTTATCTAAAACATTTATGATTACTTTATCTTAACTATACCCCAAACTCAAGTTATATATCCAAAAGTTTGGTTTAGACTATGGTGATAAATTTTTGAAACCGGATAACAAGTTTGTTATAATAAACTCAATCACAAAACTTATCATCTCACTCATAGTTTAAAAGAATTAATTTGTGCTTCATCCCCTGTAAACACTTTTTGCACTTAGGTGAATTTTATTAATGATATCTATGTTGACAAAAAATAAAAATCCTAAATTTCATCAAGTTTATTTCTTAAGTTCAAATATTGTTAGAAAATATCAGTTGTTTTATTTATTTTTATAAACGGTTTTCTATTGTTTTATTTTTTTTTCAAAGCTACGAAAAATGAAAACGCAAATGTAATGTTCATAGTATATTTATGTATCTAGGAGTTAAATTACCATTAAATTATTACGTTATCTAAATTGTAAAACAGTATATTTAACGTTAGACATTCAATCACTTATATATAGTTTAAGTTAGCTTCACTAAAATAAACAAATACAAAACATTCCTTTTGCTACATTCTTTTATACAAATCAAATCAGCAACAAATTTCAAGTTTAAGAAGATATGGGTAAATTTAGCTCACAAATTTCTATGTTATTCGTTATTGCGGTTTTGGTGAGTGTGTCAGTTCCTGTGTTTTCTGTTGAAGAAAGTGAAGCAAAATCATTATGGGATACATGTCTTGTTAAAATCACTCCTAAATGTGCTTTGGATATTGTTGGTGTTGTTTTCGCAAATGAAATCATTAATGATTTATGTTGTCATGATCTTGTTCAAGAAGGAAGAATGTGTCACGATATACTCATCAAATATATTGCAGACAGACCTCACTTAATTGTCAACAAAACACAATATTTAAAGAAGAGAGACGACTTATGGACTCATTGTGTCTCAATCTCTAAAACAGTTTAAAATGTGTAATGATTATTATTATGATCATAAATATATATGTCCATTTTGTTATATTCTTCTTACTGCAAATATTCATATATTTACCTTAACAGAATACTAATGGAAGCTAATCTTTCTAAGGGAAGAAACTTTAATTTCTAATTCTAGATTACATTAAAATAAAAAAACTTCAATTTATATTTTGCTATTCTATTTGCTTGCTTAAATGGTTTTTTAGATTTTTGTAAAATGAGAGGAACCGTAAACTACTAAATTCACTACTTTATAAATTTTAATATATAAATGCATGGTACGTATCTATGATAAACATTGCCTTGTGAGTTGTGAATATGAGTGAAAAGTTTAAACGTTCTAAAATAATTGAACATTAATGTGAAACCAAAGAAAGAAATGGTATGCTTATCATTAACGGATTCAATATACGGTCTTAATAAAGCAATTCATTAGTACGTAGTAGCTACTTGACACAATATAATTTCCCACGTAAGTAATTAGTACGTAGTCGGTAAGAACATGACTTCCGGATCAACCCAATTCCATAGAGCCAAAGAGTGTCATTAGATTTGTTATCAAAGTTAGATGATAACAAAACTACATATACATATATATATATAGTGTATATATATTAAATGAGCTTTAATAGATTCTAACTAAGATTCAACCCGCGGTACACCGCGGGATTATTTCTTATTTTTTATTGTTTTTTTGATATGGTAAAAAAATGTTTTATACAGTGATAAATTTTACTATTTTAATTATATACAAGTCATTAGAATCCTGCTAAAAAGAATAATTTGTGATACAATATATTTATGTAACTTATACTATTGATTTGGACTTTTAAAACTATTTAAATTTATTTGTTTATTATTGATATTTAAACTATATAGTGGGGTCGAATGGTATATAGCTTTTTCACGTTTTCACGTTTTGAAAACGTGATTCCGCGGAAAACATATCATTCGTAACAACACGCACGGAATGAAAAAATGAAAATTAAGAAGTGTTTTTTAAATTCATCCCGCACGTTTTAGATTTTTAATTAGTTTACGCAAAACTTGATTCGTCTATTTAAGAGTAGCTTATTGGCGTTTCAAAAAAATAAAAAAGTTACTTCCTTTTTTTTTACATTTTTACGAGATCTTTTAGTTCAACTCCATATTTATAATCACAGAGACACATTCAACATTACTGCAGAATGATAAGAATCAACACATACTCAAATCTAGAGTTTTAATATATTTACCTTGTGGGCAACATCATATAAGATTGCAATTACACATAGAAGACAATAGCAAATAGCAAGGCTAATAACACAAGCAAGGCCAATAACACAAGTCAGTACCAAACTAAAAATAACAAAGAAAACATTGAAAACGAGAAAAATAATATACAGCCTGCAAGTAGAAACCATTAGAGTATGTATGGAGAAATTGTTTCTTGGAGTGGAAACCACTTCTATGCAAATGTTATTACACTTTAGTCAGTTGGTTTTAACTTATTTAAAAAAATTTTGGATTTTAGTTTAAAAAACAAGTTTAGAATTTTTCTAATATATATTTAATATTCATTTTCGTAATTTAGTAGTATTTATTTCATGATTCAGTTATTCAGCAAAAAAATACTATTAGTGTGTTTTTAATCTGTTCAGTTGTTTCATAATTCTGTTCAATGTTATTCAGTTGTTCTAATAATTCCGTTCATATGATTCCGCTATTTCATGATTCAGCTATTCAATTGACATACCATTCGAGACTAGTATATTTTTAATTTAAACATGTAAACATGAATACATTAAATTTATTTGTAAACATGTATTTCGGAGACGATATATACAAAACTCACAAAAGATTATTAGATTATGATCTACATTCTACAACTACTTCTCTCTACTTTCTTTTTCAATATCATGATTTCTCTTTTTAAGTATTCTATGATAAACATTATGTTGTGTTTACTATTTATTTGTAACATTTTTCATACTATCTTTATAAATTTTCAGTATATATAATTATTTTAATAGAAATTTTCCGATTCATCAAAAATTTATGATTGACATAATATGTTTTTATTAAAATATAATTCTATTTAATAATTATTAAATGTTGAGATAGTATACTTCAATATGTTCCAATTACATTCTTTAATAAAATTTGTGATTGTCTTTATTCTTATTTTTCTCCACTCTCCTTCTTCTATGTTCTTTGTTGTCCTTCTTCTTCTCCTTATTTTAGAGTCTCCTACCTTTTTTAAATATGTTTCTAACCCGACCACTAAAATCTTAGCAAGGAGACTAAATTCTTATGATATATTAATTATCATTTAAATACCATGGTTTCATTCTAAATTGTAACATTAGAATTTGAACCCAATTTCTTTCATGTTTGAGTAAGTTTCTAAAAATATAATGTATTTTTTATTAAAATATGGTTCTAATAATTAATTAATTTTAAATGCTGAGATATTATAAGATATGCTCCAATATATTCTAATTAACATCTTTTAATATAATTCGTGAGTATCTTTGTTCTTCTTCTTCTTCTCCTCTGTTCTCTGTTGTCCTTCTTCTTCGTCTTTAAAATATGTTTATGACCCGAGCGTTACAATCTTGGCCAGGAAACTAAATTTTATGATATATATTGGCATTCAAATACAACGGTTTCATTTAAGCTTCTAACAATATAATTCCAATACAATTATCCTGATGTTTGAGTGAGTTTCCAAAAAATAATATGTGTCTATTAAAATATAATTTTATTAATCAATTAATTTAAAACATTGAGATATTATACTCCAATACGTTCCAATTATCTTTTTTAATAAAAATTCATAATTGTCTGTGTTCATCTTCTTCTACGATCTCTTTCTTCTTTTATGTTCTATGTTGTCCTTCTTCTTGGTCTTCTCCTTATTTTACAATCTTCTGGCTTGTTTAAATAGGAATATAACCCAACCCCTAATATCTTAGTAAGGAGACTCTATTTTTATGATATATTAATTAGCATTCAAATACCATAGTTTTATTTCAACTTGTAACATTATAATTTGAACCCAATTCCTTTCATGTTTGAGTAAGTTTCTAAAAAAATAATATATTTTTATTAAAATATAGTTTTATTAATTAATTAATTTTAAATGTTGAGATATTATAAGATATGCTCCAATATGTTCTAATTAATTTCTTTAAATAGTTCGTGATTGTCTTCGTATTTCTTCTTCTTCTATGTTCTATGTTGCCCTTCTTCTTCGTCTTCTTCTCTTTCTTCTCTTTTTTCTTTTCCATCTTTTACAACATTATGGCTTGTTTAAATACCTTTCTGACCCGAAAGCTACAATCTTGGCTAGGATAATAAATTTTTATGATATATATGTTAACATTCAAATACGACGGTTTCATTTCAGCTTGTAACATTAGAATTCCAAAAAAAATCTTTTCATGTTTGAGAGTTTCCAAAATATAATATGTTTTTATTAAATATAATCATATTTATTAATTAATTTTAAATGTTGAGATATTATACTCCAATATGTTTCAATTACCATCTTTAATAAAATTCTTAATTGTCTTTGTTCTTCTTTTTTTCTCTCCTTTTACTTGTATGTTCTATGTTGTCATTCTCTTTGTCTTCTCCTTCTTCTTCTCCTTATATTTACAACCTCCTGCCTTGTTTAAATACTTATTTGACCCAACCACTAAAATCTTATTCGGGAAACTAAATCTTTATGATATATTCATTAGTATTCAAATATCATGGTTTGATTTCTACTTGTAACATTAGAATTTGAACTCAATTTCTTTTATGTTCGAGTGAGTTCCAAAAACATAATATGTTTTTTAATCAAGAAATAGTTCTATTAATCAATTAATTTTAAATGTTGATATATTATAAGCTATGCTCATTTTCTAATTAGATTCTTTTAATATACTTCATGATTGTCTTCGTTCTTCTTTTCGTTCACCTTCTTCTTCTATGTTCTTTGTTGTCCTTGTCCCTCTTCTTCGTCTTCTTCTCCTTCTTCTTCATCTTTTACAATCTCATGGCTTGTTAAATATGATTCTGACCCGACCGTTACAATCTCGATAGAATCATTAGCATTCAAATACCATTGTTACATTTCAACTTGTAACATTAGAATTTGAACCCAATTTCTTTCATGTTTGAGTGAGTTTCTAAAAATATAATATTTTTATATTAAAATATAGTTCTATTAATTAATTAATTTTAAATGTTGAGATATTATAAGATATGTTCCAATATGATCTAATCAGCTTCTTTAATATAATTCATGATTGTCTTCGTTCTTCTTCTTCTCTATTCTCCGTTATCTTTCTTCTTCGTCTTCTCCTCCTTCTCCACATTTTTCTTCTCCATCTTTTATAACCTTCTAGCTTGTTTAAATACATTTTTGACCTGACCACTACAATCTTGGCCATGAGACTAAATTTTTACAATATATTCATTAACATTCAAATACCAAAGTTTCATTTCAGCTTGTAACACTAGAATTCCAATACGACTTCTTTTGATGTTTGAGTGCGTTTCCAAAAAAAAATATGTTTTTATTAAAATATAATTCTATTGATCAATTAATTTAAAATGTTGAGATATTATACTCCAATACGTTCCAATTACATTCTCTAATAAAATTCGTGATTCTTTTTCATCTTCTTATCCGCTCTCCTTTTTCTATGTTATATGTTGTCCTTCTTCTTGGTATTCTCCTTCTTCTTCTCCTTATTTTACAACCCCCTAACTTGTTTAAATACGAACATAACCCCACCACTAAAATCTTAGCACAGAGACTGTATTTTCATGACACATTAATTAGCATTCAAATACCATGGTTTCATTTCAACTTATAAAATTAGAATTTGAACCCAATTTCTTTCATGTTTGAGTGAGTTTCTAAAAACATAATGTATTTTTAAAAAATACAGTTCTATTAATTAATTAATTTTAAATCTTGAGATATTATAAGATATGCTCCAATATGTTCTAATTAACTTCTTTTAATAGTTCATGATTGTTCTATGTTTTTTGTTGTCCTTCTTCTTCATCTTCTTCTCAGTCTTCTCCTTTTATTTTCCATCATTTACAACCTTCTTTGTTTAAATAAGTTTCTGACCCGAGAGCTACTATCTTAGCCAGGATACTAAATTTTTATGATATATATATATATATATATATATTAACATTCAAATTCGTTTTAGTTCAGCTTGTAACATTAGAATTCCAAAAAAATTATTTTCATGTTTGAGAGTTTCCAAAATATAATATGTTTTTATTAAATATAATTCTATTGATCAATTAATTTTAAATGTTGAGATATTATACTTTAATATGTTTCAATTACTATGTTTAATAAAATTTATGATTGTCTTTGTCTTCTTTTCGGTCTCCTTTTTCTTCTATATTCTCTATTGTCATTCTTCTTCTTCTCCTTATTTTACAACCTCCTTCCTTGTTTAAATACGTTTCTAACCCGACCACTAAAATTTTAGCAAGGAGACTATATTTTTATTATATACTAGTTAGCATTCAAATCTTTGTTGGCAAGGAGAATATGGTTTGAAAATACTCAAAAATTCAAATGTCAAAGGACAACCAGTGGGAAGGATTAGATGAGGATTTCGACATGCCAATGAAAGATATCTATAGGACTTTTTGGGATTATCAACTCATGCATTTACTTCCTAATAATTATGATTTTTTATTAATTAATAATTACAATATTCTTTTAAAATTTTATTATGTTTTTTTAGTGTTATGTAAGACTTTAACATAATTAGTGATATATTTATAGTTATAGTTTATTAGCAACTAATAAAGTAATCAATCACTATTATTGATAAATGTTTTTAAAATAAGTAATTCAATGAAATAAGTAACAATAAATATAATTAAAATAGCACTCAAAAATAAAGAAAAATATTACAAAGTTTTATGCTATAATCAAATCAAATAATTTTTAAAATACATCAATAGCTCAAGTTTACTATTAGAATAAATCATTTCAATTAAAATAAGATGTAGTCAATAATACAAACATCAAACGTAAAAAAAAATTATTATTTTTTAAGAACCAAAGCGAATTATGATATTTAAAGAAGACTAAGTAATAGACTATAATAGAAGCAACTAAAGGGAAAATATGCTAAAACGTAAATAAAAATAGCAAAGGACTTGTTATTAGAAAAAAATGGAGAACAAAGCAAATGTGTCCAACTGAAGAAAAGAAATGAAAAAAAAAATGAGAACATCACTTTCAACTCTTGTAATAATATTTGCGAGCAATTTGGGAAACAACATCTTTGTCTGCTACTTCTTTGAAAAGAGTAGAAGATGGAATCTTGACGCTCTTCACATTAACACAAAGCTTCTTATTAGTCGAAGACTTTTCATCATCGAGTCTTTCTGGATTAGATCGCTTAAATGAAGGTGTTAAATATTATGAACCGGCCAATTCAGAACTCTCACCACTATTGGATATTTCAAGATTTATCTGTATACAACAAAAATATATAGATAAATAAACATTAATGATTAGCAATATTATACAAAATTTCAAGACAACATAGTGTACAAAAAAACAAAAGAAAAAGATCACTTGAGGAAACTGATAAACTTTCTTGATCACTTGAGGTAGATGGAAGATCAATAGTTTCAATTACATTCTTACCATCAGACCAAACTTTAGCAACTTTGAAAGTATCATTTCTTATACCAATGTTATCCTTTTCAACTACAATACCAAACTGGAATGTCTTTCCTCTTAGATTGGTGAGAGCAGCCAGTAATTCCTATGAACTTTAAATCTCCATACATGCACTTTAAAAATAAGAAACAAAACAATTTAATAAACTTAGTAATGGATAATTGTAAACTAAAAAAACTCTAATAACAAATACATGAGCATAGTCTAGACCAAGAATATCACTTGCTATCTGTCCTACGACCTCGGCAGCAAAACTATCGAACAGCATACATTTGGTCTCACCGGTGGAATCAATAATTTTTAGATGCAACTTAAACCTTAATTAAGGGAACAATCTAATACCTCATGCAATCGACTAATATAACATGTATATATTAATAATCAAAAAAACATACCTTGGAGATACATTCCTAGTGAATCTTTTACACTTCTCGCACCAAAAATTAGACTAGGAATTAGTTGATACACCCTCAATCTTTATTCGTATATCAGGACAAGACAGGCTTTCTTAGTACATTTCTTACAACCATAATAATACCAACCCCAATCAGTATTAATTCCATAAATTGTACACAACAAACGATAATGACCAGCCTAAAAGAAGAAAATAAAAATCAAGTAACACTATAGAAGTCAACAACTATACATACCTCTTAACATAAAATAAAAATGTTTTATTTACCTCATCTGTTTCAAGTAATTCGGAAATCGAAAGCATAGGATATTCAAGCCAAAGATCATCATTGGATATTTTAGGTATGAGTATTTTCAAATTTCTCATCACGATCTGTAATCCATCAGCGACCAAACTAAAAAATGAGTTATCAAATAAGTAATTATACGAAATAAATAATATCAAAAACTTTTTTAAAAAATAATTGTTCTACATATAACAATAAATATTACTCAGTGAAAGCTTCCGTCTCTGGCAGCTGAGGGTTGAAGACAATAAGCAATATGTCAAAAGAGTTAGTGATACTTCGGACATCTAAAAAAAGTATGTCAAACGAACTCGAAAGAGCATAATAAGATTATAAAATATATAAATATCATTCAAACATGCATTTTAACTGTATAAATGAGTACAATATTACAAACATGTATACCTTTCTAAACATGAAGCTTGACAAAATGAATCAGAAAATACATCAATCCATCAACAAATCGCAAAATGGTGTCATAGAATGTTCTAGCATAAGAACCCCACACACAATATGATAGACGATTGTCGTTACAATAAGAAAACAAAACTCAAAATTAGATAAAAATAATGAATCCATGAGAATTATAATGAATGAGTAAATACAGTAACGTTTTGTACTAAAAATAATAATTATATTTCATTAAAAAAAATACAATAAAGAAAAATATATAATAAATAATATAATTAAAAATAGAAAAATTACATAATTTACTAAAACTAACTGATGGTCTCTTAGTTCGAACTCAACTTTCTTTGTTAGTTTTCCACGAACATGAAGTTCTTGAATCTCTTTCACACTAACAATATGTACAAATACATCTATATGCAAACGTAAAAATTAGTAAAACGTTAAATAAAAAAGGTTAACTAAACAATAAAGTATAAACAGTCTTACCCATCAACACATTAATATCGTAAGAACCGCTGAGAATACCGTCAAACGTGGCTAATGAGATGAAATTGGCGTTTAGAACTGGATCACATGGAGTGACACCGGTAATGTTGAGAAAACCGATTTTGAATGACAACATTGAAATTCGGTAATAGGGAATACTCGTTAGCTTTAAATATAATTTCTGTTAATATACAAAAGAGCGATAAGATATTTGCGTGATAGGTATAAAAGAGAGAATCTATAAAATTAAATTCGAGATAATGTTGAAATAAATGATACACGCAGGGGAAAAAAAGATTACGACCACATAAATGGTATTTCCAAAAACGAAAAAATAAGGAGATTAAATAGGGGAGATAAATGTGAAGGTTGTCTAAGAAAATATTTTGTCGTCTTCTCCAAGCCATCTTCTTCTTCTACAATATTGTCTTCACTGTTGCTGATCAGACCGGAGCTCCGATGTCGAAAAACTCAAATATTTTTGAAATTTTTTAAAAAATATATTGCTAGGGTAGATGGCGTGACAAAATTTTTGCAAATTTTTAGGTCAAATATTAGAGTTTAAGAAATACAACGATAAAATATTTCAAAATTTATCTTTTTATGAATCGAAACTAATATGTAGTCTACATTTAAAAAATTTAGGAACTTTTTGGCATATAATACGGATGATATTACTTACCAACCTTTAAATATAATATTTATGGAAAATTCAAAAATTAGATAGGAACAAATTCTATATGAGTTATCAATTTATAAACAGAATAAAGAATTTATTGCTAATTAATAAGAAAAAAATCTTTGCATTTAAGATATTATATTTTTTAATTTTTTTATTTAATTATCATCAATTACTGTTTTTTTTGGTCGAAATCATCAATTATTGTTGATATTATATTTTGATTTTATAATTAAAAATTCATAATTAATTAATTATTTAATTATTTATTTGTAAATATTATTATTTTAGGAATTTTCCTTTGATAAATGAGTAAATTTAAGAAATTAAATATCATCTTCTCTAAGACATCATCATTTTTTACACGATTGTTTCTACCATTGTTATCAAAACCCGCATGAACATGAACTTCAATGGAGAAAAAATAAAAATTATTAAAACTTTATTGTAAAAAATATATGCAAGCTTAAATGGAGTAAAAAAAATTTACATGTGATAGGATGAGTCTTGTTTTGATTTTAGATGATTTTTCTGGATCTTCTAATCTATCATTAAAAAATAATGGTGATTATTGAAAGTTAATAGATTATCTGAGAAATAGTAAAAGATATTACATTTATTAATTTTGTATTCAATTAGTTAATTTATTTATTTGTAAACATTAGTATTATAGGAATTTTCTTATAATAAAAGAGAAAATTTAGGAAAATAAATATCTTCTTCTCCAAGACATCATCATTTTCTCCGAGTCATCTTCTTCTTCAACAATGTTGTTTCCACCGTTGCTGATAAGACCGGAGCTCCAACGTCGGAAAAATAAAAAATTATCAAAAAAATATATATAATGAAGGGGTAAACGGCGTAAAAAATTATTTTGCAAATTTTTTCAGAATTTATATGTGATAGGAGACTTCTTTTGAATTTAGATGATTTTTTTGATTTTTTTTTAACCTTCAATAGAGAGCTATGGAAATTAGAGGATGATTTGGCTCTAATCTGCAAATAAAAACTATTTTGTTTCCCTAATTAAAATTTGGATAAATTTGGAAACGTACAATCAACATCTAAAATTAAAAAGGACAATCCGGATCTTTCCTGAGGATCGCATGAAAATATAGGTTAATTTTAATCTATTGTTTTTTTATCGGTTTGCCATCGCCGCAATAAATGTTCACCTTTTTTTATAATAGAAATTTTCTGATTGGTCAGTCAAAAAAACACAAAAATAGGAGGATCCTAAAGGGTACTCCTGCTTTAATATATTAAGATTCATGGTAAAAATACAAATTATTTGATTAGATATTTTCCTCGTCTATTGAGGGGTACAAGTAGATAAATGATAACTAGGTTTAATAGTGTAAATTAGGTTCACGTTCTATTGTCTCTCGAAACTTAAAACTATGCTTGTATGTTAGCCGATTCTAGCTTTGTTGAATGATGTGGAGTTCCTACTAATACGATGTCAGACATGTCGACCCTTTTAATTCTACATGATTAAGACATAATATGTCAATGCCGAAGTAAACTTTTATATTCGTAAAATTAGTTGATTCGCCTAAATTACCTTCAATATATAAAAGGGATTATTTTTATGCAATTGTCAGGAAGATACATATTCTGAATAGTTTTTGCTATACCTAACTTAATGACCAAGTCAGTTAATTCCACGAGTCCCGCATAATTAAGAAAAAACCAATTTGTAAGATCTATAATGTTTATATATGTATAATATCATCAATTCAATTCTTTGCTTTTCTAAGAAACCACACAAGTAAATTCATTAGGACACATTATAATAAATAACATTTTCACACGCTTATTTACGGCAAAAGAGACTTTTGTACGGCTTGCATTTTCATATGTAGTGAAAAATTGACGCATTCAACAAATTGACGGTCAATACAATAAAAGACCCAAGTCAATGTCATAAGCAAATACTACATATTATTTATTAAAAAAAATCACCATATGCAAGATTTATAATGTTATTATGAGGAAACAAAATATCAAATGAGCATGGCTGCATGAGAAACAAGCTTTGTGATTATAAAAAGGCTCATAAAATCATCATTCAAATCACTTTTAAGTTTCTCTTTTCTTCAGTTTTTACGTATTTCGTTCATTACAAACCTTATTTCTCTGTAATGGCGTCTTTTTCTTCTTTGACTCAGACCAGAAGGTACCAGGTGTTCCTGAGCTTCCACGGTCCAGATGTTCGTAGATCATTCCTTAGCCATTTACATAAACACCTTGCAAGCAAGGGGATCACGACATTTAAGGATCAAGGGATCGAGAGAGGCCACACGATCAGACATGAACTCGTACAAGCGATCAGAGAATCAAGAGTCTCCATTGTTGTGCTCTCGAAGAAGTACGCTTCTTCAAGTTGGTGTTTAGATGAACTGGTTGAGATCTTGAAGTGTAAAGTAGATCAAGGACAGATAGTTATGACGATATTCTACAAAGTTGATCCATCTAATGTTCAGAAACAGAGCGGAGATTTCGGAAACGCTTTTGAGAAAACTTGTAAGGCAAAAACAGAGGAAATGAAACAGAGTTGGAGGAAAGCTCTGACTTATGTAGCTAACGTAGCTGGAGAACATTCTCTGAACTGGTTTGTAGTTTTATCTCTTTTACTTTTTCCTCAAGCAATGCTTCATTGTTGTGATCTGTTAATTTGTTAAATTGTGATTGATATCACACATCGGAAGTTGTGATCATTATAATCTAATATATATATAATCTTAGGGCCAGTCCACATGATGCGTCTGTTATGGTATTTCGAGATGATAGGTTACCTACATCTCAAGGTGGTATGTTATAATGTGATAGATTTCCATATCGAAACTTGGGATCATAATAATCTAATATATATGATCATGAAAGCTCATAATTTATCAGAATTTGAATTCCTTTCTTTTCTGTTTCTGTGTGTGAGTTAGGGATGATGAAGCTGAGATGATTGAAAAGATTGTTGCTGATGTTTCAAACAAACTGAATGTTACACCATCAAAGGATTTTGAAGGATTGGTGGGAATGGAAGCTCACTTGAGAAAATTGAACTCTTGTTTACGCTTAGAGTGCAATGAAGTGAAGATGATTGGAATTCAAGGTCCTGCAGGAATCGGTAAGACAACCATTGCTAGAGTTTTATTCAACCAACTCTCTTCCGGCTTTCAACTTAAATGTTTTATAGAGAACCTTAAGGGAAGCTATAGTCTTGATGATTATGGTTCAAAGTTGTGTTTACAAAGTGAACTCTTGTCCAAGACTTTGAACCATAGAGATATGAAGGTTCATCATTTAGGTGCAATAAAGGAATGGTTACAATATCAAAGAGTCTTAATAGTTCTTGATGATGTAGACGATCTTGAACAACTAGATGTATTGGCTAAAGAACCATCTTGGTTTGGTTCTGGGAGTCGGATAATCGTTACCACAGAAGATCGAAAGATATTGAAGGCACATTGGGTAAACGATATCTACAATGTGGATTATTCATCTGAAGAACAAGCTCTTGAGATCTTGTATCTATATGCTTTCAAGCAAAGTTCTCCAAGGGATGGTTATGAAGAGGTCGCAAAGAAAATAACAAACATTTGTGGTAATCTTCCTTTAGGCCTTCGTGTTGTGGGTTCATCTTTGCGTGGAGAGAGCAGGCACGAGTGGGAATGTCAATTGTCAAAGCTAGAAACAAGTCTTGATAGAAAAATCGAGAACGTTCTAAGAGTAGGATATGAGAAGTTATCGAAGAAAGATCAATCTTTGTTTATCCACATTGCAATATTCTTCAACAATGAAGCTGTTGTTCATCTGAAGACCATGTTAGCTGACAGTGATTTGGATGTCAGACATGGGCTAAAGACTCTTGCAGATAAATCTCTTGTGCATGTATCAACCAATGGATTGATCACAATGCATTGTTTACTTCAACAATTGGCGAGACAAGTAGTTTATGAACAGTCTAATGACCCTGGAAAACGTCAGTTTTTAGTAGAGGCTCAAGATATTCGTAATGTGCTTGCAAATGAAACTGTAAGTTCGATCGTACATATATATAACAATTTCTCTAGAGAACTTGCTAAGCAAATCTTTGTTTTTTTATTTAAATTTTGTTTACAGGGTACTGGTTCTGTTGTTGGTATATCGCTTGATATGTCAAAGATCGAAGAGTTCTTTATAAGTCGGAGAGCCTTTGAAAGAATGCGTAATCTCCGGTTCTTAAAAATCCATGGGAGTCAATGTAGTACATTGAAGATGAGGGAAGACATGGAATATCTTCCTCGGTTAAGGTTACTTCATTGGGATTCATATCCAGGAACACTTCTTCCTCAAGCATTTCGACCTGAATGTCTCGTTGAATTCCATATGGCATATAGTAAGCTCGAGAAACTTTGGACAGGGATCCAGGTTAGTCATTTGAAATTCTTAGTATTTATGTTTCTAATATATCTCACATTGAAGAGGTGGAAATTTGCCATTTGCTGGTATAAGTGACCGTCTAATTGTGATATTTCCGAAATGATGGGTTTAGATCCTTCTATATAGTTGTGATATTCCTAATAGTTTCTAGTTAACGTATCAATATCTAAATAAGATATCTGCTTTGTTGTGTGTACAATGCAGCCACTTACGAATCTCAAGGAAATAGACTTGGGATATTCCAAGAATTTGATAGAAATTCCTGATCTTTCCGAGGCTACAAGTCTCAAGACATTAACACTTACGTCTTGCACAAGTTTGGTGGAGCTTCCTTGTTCTATAAAGAATCTACACAACTTGAAAAAGTTGATGATGATGGGTTGTGTAAAGCTACAAGTTGTTCCAACCAACATCAACTTAGCATCTCTTGAAGAAGTCGACATGAGTGATTGCTCACGGTTGACAAGTTATCCGGATATTTCTACGAACATCAAGGATCTCGATGTTGGAAACACAAAGTTGGAAGTTCATCCATCAATTGTTCAGCGTTTGCCTCGCCTTGAGTGGTTTCGTATAGGCAGCAGAAACCTCAAGAGATTAACACATCTCCCTGAGAGTGTAACACATCTAGACCTAAGCAATAGCGATATAGAGAAGATACCAGATTGCATCGTAAGTCTCTCTCGACTGGAAATTCTTTTCGTCTTTAAGTGTCGAAAACTCGTGTCATTGCAGTGTCTTCCTTCTTCTTTGAAGTACATAGATGCAACGGATTGTGGATCACTTGAGAGAGTATATTTCTATTTTGACGATCCAATAAAGAAAGACTTGATGTTCCACAATTTTTTCTCATACCAATATCCAATCAGGGAACTCATGTTTCAAAACTGTTTAAATCTTGATGAGGAATCAAGAAGAGTACTCATACAACAAGAGGTTTACGAATATGTATGTTTACCAGGTAAAATAGTTCCTGAGGAATTCACTCACCAAGCCAGAGGAAACTCCATCATCATCCCTCTAGTTATGGATTGTAAAGGAACTTCCTTTGCATCATCAAGATTCAAAGCTTGTCTTCTGCTTTCACCAATTAAGTACTCGTATCTTGATATAACATGTCGTCTAGTAACCGCAGGAGGTGTTACCATTATGGAACTCAATTGGGATTCAATGAATGTTTCTCATTTTGTAACGGAGCACCTGTTTATATGTGGTGGTAACTTGGTTCATGAAGCACCTAATAAAGTGGATGTCATTCGGAACGATATCTTGTTTGAATTCAGCTGTATGGATAACACCAAGATTATTGAGTGCGGTGTACAGATCATGAGTGAGGAAACAGAAGATAGAAGTGTCGGTGAAATGGATCACTTTGAAGATGCAAGCAACAGCGAAAGCGATGAGTACACAAATGGAGATGAATACTTTGAACCTGAAGCTGCTCAATGTGAATCTACATGTTGTTGGAGTTGGATTAAGAAGCTTTGGTCTAAAGAAGAAGACAATGAAAGAAATGATGATGAAGAAGAAGAAGAAGAAAACATGACCTCTCATTATGATTCGAAGATGATGAAGAAGGTCCTTGCATTATGTCTATCTTTAGTTTTGCTATATCTTGTTTTCCAATAGTTTTTGTAATATCATGTGATCTAAGTAAATTGTCTATTGAACCTTACTCTAGTTTATGTAACACCAAGCACCATAATGTAAATAAATTCATCAACAATTATTATGTTCTGTTCTCAATTACAAAGATGCGTATGGTGCTTGGTGTTGGGTGTATCAAACATATAACAAGCCAAGCGAAGAACGATAACTATAATACTTATGTTATGCTTTGAATCCTTACTACTTCATTAAGGCCTCAACTGCTTTGTGTACTGAACTACTACGATTTGAACCTCCTCTAGGTTTAAACAGCGAGTGTGGTCCACTCCAGATGGAATTGTGGCTGTTATTTATAGGGAAGAGAACTTCACAGAGAGTTAGAAGCTGCGGGTTGCTGACTTTGTACTTCTCATGCATCTTCTTTCTCCATTCTTTACGTTCCAACTCCTGACGTTCCTGTAATAAAAGAAATAACACAGTTTAATTCTATCGTGCCTATTGCCTAATCAAAATATAAAAGAGCTTCATACCTTCTCTGTTGTGTATAACAAAAGATAGAAGGATGTAAATACCTTTTGCTCTCGGAGTCGCTTTTCCTTCTCTTCTTTATCATCCTGAGTTGATTTTGGACCTTCAATGGTAGCTAAAACAACCGATTTCTCTGTAGCACTAGTCACAGGCTCATCACCAGTCTCTTCAATAAACCTATCAGTCGATTGAGTCTTATCCTCTACATTAGCTCCAGATTTATTTTCACTCTCTACCTCAACGATTTCCTTGTCATCCATCTCTTGCTTATCTTCATTCACTCTTTGTCTTTTTGACACCGGACTATCTAGTTCCACGATTTCTGTTTTTTTTTGTCCATTTTTGTTGTCAACATCTATATCCATGTCTTGCTCCTCACCCATGTTTATCGATGAATTATCCACAGACGGACTTCCCGCAGGTGAAGACTCCTTCAAGGAATAGATATTTTACGTTAACACTTATTACAAAGTTGACAAAATCATGGGTTCTTAGTGGGTTCTCTTTGTATATCAACACTAGCACAATGAAAGATATACATGTGCATTATGTAAGCAAAACATTTTACTAACCTCTTGTGCTCCAGAATGTCCTTGAGACTCTCGTTCACGTTCCCTTTTACGTCGCTTTAAAACACATATCGCACACATGCAATCACTCTTGTGGTGCCTTCTGCAAACGAAAATGATGACTATCAAATGACAACTGATCCCTGTCCCCAGTTTTGGAGGGCAAAATAAGGGCACAAGTTTCGTAGTAATTAATAATATAAAAGGAAATGCAAGATGTATGAACTAGGCTAAAATACATTCTGGCAAAGAGAAAACCAAATTTAGCTACAATATATCTGCTTTATAACCACTAAGACAGCTTGGCTATGGCTAAGCAGATACTGTTACAGTAACTTTGTAAGAGATAACCTCTTCCTATAAGCTAGTCAATTATGAGAAATGTGAAACCAAACTCAAGAGTAATGTCAAACACTACACATCATAGAAGAAAAGTTTCAGCAATATATACCCATGGCGTTTATGGCTTTTCTGCTTTGATTGACTGCCTTTGGTAGATGACTTCCCACCGTCCTCTAGTTGATTATTCTCTGCAGATAACGAAGATGCTATATAAGCTATATTGTAAGGAAAATTACTCTTGCCAATATGCATAGATAAAAGAGACAATGCACCTAGTTTTTCCAAAGACTTTCTGCATGATTCTATTGTCATATGCGCTTTCTACGTAGAAGTTTATCTATCATTTAATTTGGAATAAGAGAACTTAAATTGACAAACAATGCAAAATAGGTAACAGTAGCTCAATGCATAATTGCAACGGCATTTAGAATTAAATATTAACAGTTTTTGATAAATATGTCAGAAAACCATTTCAAACGAAGGACTTTTCTTATACTTTTGTTGCTAAGGGGTATATAAATTTCAACAATGACACTTTAATATCTAAACTCAGCAGTGACCCTTGTCAGATGCAAGTAGTGATTCGAAAGCAGAACTGTTATGTACACAATGTCAACTATATATGCCTAAAGGGTAACCAGAAACGTAACTATGATGGAGAGAACAGTAGCCAGCAATTTAAGAATGTCTCACTGCAAGGGTCAATATCTGAGGAAAACATTTGTCAGTAATACCTGATGATTGCTCAGTATACAACCCTGCTGCAGTCCAGTACTTCATGAAATTTTTCTTCACTCGCTTCATCAGATCCACAATATAATCACCTTTCTTATTGTACTTGGAACAGTTATTCCAAATGTACTGGACATCCTTGTAAACATCCTCAGAATTCATATACTTATCTTTTTCAAAATTATTGCATATTGTTCCAAAGTCCATAGGTGCCTTGATAATGTCAAAATAGTCCTAATCACATAACCAGAAAACAGATACACATGTTAAACAACAATTCTGAAAAGCCTTTACAAGAAAGGAGCAAAGGAGAGATGAAAAGATGCTCGAGATGGGAAATGTACAGGTGAAAAAAATCCTGTAACAATGTCCAATAACTGGGACAAGAAAGTCACATTGAAAATCACTATCCATCTTTATTGACAAAGACAATAAGCCGTTATAGTTCTTTACATATTTGTAGACATTAGACATGTAAATCCATCAGAGCTGGGATTTAAATTTGCAAATATCAAAAGCTGAGTGTATCCCTCAAGAACATAGACGATAGTCTGCGCGTACTAATTAGAGCCAATAAGGTCCACTTGCACAATCCTTCCCTTGTTTACATATTGACAGAGATATATTCTTTTAACTAAAAATCAGACTGGTCCATGTACTAGAGCATTTTAAAATTTTTGTACATGAGAAAAGGGTTTAGACTGTGAACATATATGGTGCTATTTGCCTAGGATGTTTTACAAAAGCATGAAATAAATAGATGCCAAAACATATTAAAGGTATCAATGAAAGGACGAGGTTACTGTACAACAGCACCTCAAAAGAAGGTAGCTTTATCCAAAAAAGATGAAGCTAATATCTGCACTTACAGGAATTCCAAGAGCTTCTGGATTCACAGGAACGTTGAAGGGATCAGCAGCATCCATCTTCATAATCTTCTTGATCACCTAAAGTCATATGACATCAACATAAAGCAGATGCATTAGGAGTGATATACAAGTTGAACTGTTTGTGCCATAGAAGAATAAAGCAACAATCAAGGTAGAAATTAATCTAGGCATACTGTAAGAGAATCTTCCAGTTCTTGCTTATTGTATCGTGAATTTTGATCAGATTTCTTTTGCTCGTTCTGAACAGATATTGGTGTTGGTGCCTTTTCTGGTTCTTGCTTATTAGCTTGAACATTCTCATCAGGTGTTTTCGTATCCTTTTGAAGTACAATTGCATCCTGGGCCTTGGGAGCATCAGTAGTCTTTGCAGTAACTGAGGTAGATCCATCTACCGCCTTTGAATTCTTAATCCTTATACCTTTAGTTTTCCTGTAAACATTCAGAAACACTGGCTTTCTCACAGGTAAAGGAGGTTCCACATCCTCCTTTTTCTCAGCAGCTCCAGCAGGTTTTTCTGACTCCACTTGAGAACTACTCTTATCAATATCATTACGCGGTGTTTCATCAGGTTCTGCTGCTTTTGAGGTCTTCAGTTTGACCTTAACACGTCCAACCGACTTGGCTGCTACATTATCAGCCGGTGCTCCAGGATCTACACTAGCAACTGGTGAACTAGCAATAGGTGAATTGCCACTCCCAGTAGGTGATGGTGCATCAACCTCCATTTTAGATTCATGTTCACTGTTCTCACAGTCAGCAGGAGCTTCAGAACTTTGCTCAGAGGTTTGGTTCTCAGCGTTTCCTGTTGACTCATTCAAGTTCTCTTGTTCAGTACTTGTTTTGGACTTCTTTCCTTTCTTATTTCCTCTTTTACGCTTCATATTATTCGATGATTATGTAACCTCGTATTGTACCACACACAAAAGCTATAAAAGGCTCCTGCAAAACCCAAGGCTAAGTAAATCTATAAAAGCTTAAACAATCATCCAAAATTTCAAACACCCAATTGGTAAATAAAAGAGATTCCAAACACTATAGAGAATCATCCATCACTTCATATGACAAAATTTGAAGCTGAAAATCCATCAAAACCCACCAAGGTTGTTGCAAGGACTCAATATTTCGCGATGAAATTGCAAATTACACCAATTATTCACAATAATCGTAGATCATAAAAACCACAATCAATATAGTCAACTAAAGATTCAAACAAGAGCAAATTCTCAATAACAACGCAGAGAGAATCTACCAGAAAAAGAAACCCTAAATCAAACTAAACTAGGTCGAAACAGAGAAATGAAAAGATTCGTCGAGAGGAAGAAAACAGAGGAGAGGGAGATTCAAAAAATTAGAATGAAAAGTTTGGAGGGAAAGAGGATTATTACCAAACAAACTGACTTAACCGCGCGTCTGGCTCACAAATTCTTCGAACGTCGCATATTATTAGACCCGAGACGGAGCCTTCTTTTTAGATTTTACACTTATCTGCAAATTTTATAGTTACGTCGTCGTTTTCATTAATGGGCTTACAATGGGCTAATGCTGAGGCACCTTTGCAAAGAGGTAAATTAACTTCT
This sequence comes from Lepidium africanum, assembly GCA_900406405.1. Classification (NCBI taxonomy): domain Eukaryota; kingdom Viridiplantae; phylum Streptophyta; class Magnoliopsida; order Brassicales; family Brassicaceae; genus Lepidium; species Lepidium africanum. The sequence goes on along the minus strand of OVAX01000245.1, from coordinate 56,237 downwards.
TTTTTTTCTTTTTTCCTTTTATACAAAAAACAATTTTCCTTAAAAATTACCTTACATTTTGCATTTTGCATTTTGAGTGACGACAAAATGACATAAACATATTAAAACCTCAAGGAACTTAGCTATTGGACCAGCTAGTTGTGGCCTAATGTTGACNGCTAGTTGGGGCCAAATTTTAAAAAAAAAAAAAAAAAAAAAACCTCATTCAATAAATAAGTTAACTAAATATTCATATCAAGTTAAGCTTCAATAAATAAGTTAACTAAATATTCATATCAAGTTAAGCTGAATTGAGCGAGCTAGCTCATTTATACAGCATTCTTGAGCCCTACTTGCAAATGAAGTTTTAGATGAGTCTCGTACATTTGAACTTTCGATTTGAGAAGTTCAACTATGGTTTTGCCAATGAAGCTCACGAGTATATCGAACCAGATCATTGTTTTAGTTGATTCATTTGTAAGAATGAATGAAAAATGTGATAATTGATAATAGAATTTCAGACAACTAAAAGATGTGTACTCTTTTCTGATCATGAACTCACGATGAAATAGATATTATTTACAAAGAGTTCGTGGAAAGATCTTTTTCTCGCAAACAAATTATGCCAGAGTATTGTTAAATTCATACAAAAGATAAATAATACAGACTTTATGTTACATATATTACCACAGAGAGGCATTCTCAGATTATGCCAAAGAACCTTCGTGTTCACGATAAATCTCCTCTGCATGAGCTGTAGTTACATAGACTGCATTGGCGAGTGAACTGTTTTTCCGGCCATAGAAAACATACACAACCACTCCAATTATCAGCCACACCGATACACGAGCCCATGTTGCAGATCTGTCAAGTTAGCCATTCAAGAGATTAGATGAAATAGTTGAGAAAAACACAACAATCATCACCAAAGGACACAAAGTTTTGCTCTCTTCTCCTATCTACACGAGCAAATTTGTTCAGAAACTGTACAAGGTCAAAGACAATCGTTTTATGTTAACAGAAACTGTAAAGGTTAAACAATGTCCTGAATTTAGAGCTGTAGTAGTGTACTTGGGAGAAAAACACTGCAAAATATCGTATGGTTACTCTGTCCAATGCTTGATAGTTTATGTAGCTATGGGAAGCAAGTAATGATAAAACGGTAAGTGAAGGCGCATGTGGGTGAAGAGGTACTAACCCGAGGTTAACCAAAAGGTACATGTTGATGAGAATGCAAATGATAGGTAGGAGCGGAACAAACGGGCACAAGAAACCTATTCAAAAGAAATTCGAACAAAGTTTTGTAACACACAAGACATAGAGCTTAGGAAGTTTGATCAAATCAGTTATAAAGCATTACCTCCAGCATGTCCAAAAGTGTGTCTGGCATCATCCTGATCTATTATACTCAGAGCAACCAACCCAGCAAGGAGGAGACTTCCACCAACACCACACAATGGATATCTAACAAACCTGTTAACAAAGTGAAATATTAGAAAACAAAAATGTGTTTGGGGAAAAAAAGGCAATGCTTAAATTAGAAAATGATGAACTAACCATGGGAACCTCGGGCTTGATGCCATATAACTTAGAAGGAACGCTCCAATACAAGTGAGCATAATGCTCCATCCAGCGACTTTCCTTCTGGTTTCTTCGCTTAAAACCCCTGCAGAATCAATGAAAAACGTGATGCATGTGCTAAAAAAATGTAGTTTCTCTATAAATAAAGCTGAGAGCAGAACTTATAGCTGATACACAACCCAGCAACAGCAAGCATAAAATCCAAAGAAATTTGCTGAATATAAACATGGAATTAGCAGCTAAGACTTGTTTCAAAGTAGATGTAACTTACAAAAACCTAGAGCTTCTTGATTTTTGATAACTGGAAAATCGATCAAAGCATCAGCTTTAACAATCAAAGGCTGTTGACTGCTATTGGAAGTGCCGACATGATCGGATGACGTTGTTTCACCACTTATAAAGAGAACATCATCAATTTTCTCTTGAAGAGATGACGGGAGAGGTAGCTCATCTGGAGGAACGAATCTGAGTATCAACACTGATATTGCCACCATTGTAAATGCCAGAAGTGTCCCAACACTCACCTGAACCATAGGCAGCCTTCAAATGCTTAATAACAGGCCTTATAGCGAAAAAGTTCCATTAGAAAAGGAATGATAAAAGAAAACATACTATCTTACCATCCCTGCAAGCTGTGCAACATCCATGAAGAACGCTAAGGTTGCTGCACACAATCCTGTTGCCAAAGTCGCTTTAACTGGAACCTGTGTGCGTTTACTAACGTCTGAGAAAATAGAAGGTAGCAGACCATCTCTAGCCATTGCCATCAGAATTCGAGGCTGCAAAATGAGAGATAATTATATTAAGTAAGAACCACACACCGACAACACTTTATTTGTTCTGATAGTGAATTGTTTAATTATTGAGTCACGAGCTGAATTTTTTCTCCTATGTCTACGTAGAGAACATTGACTCTTGATTTGGGTTGAATTTCTCATTCACCTGAGGAAGAAGGGCACCCATCAAAGCTGAGCAGAGAGCCATGACAGCTCCCAAAGTTATTAAGTATCTACATCAAATCCCCAAATGAAAACAATCAATCTCATAATACATAAACCTGTCTAAGATGATGAAACAGACATGATCTTGAACAATCATATACTTACACGGCCCACTGCATGTCATGACTGGCGAATGCGGAGGATATTGGGGTGTCAGGATCCATCAAATAGTAAGGAACTAAACCAACAATAACAATGGAGACCATCATGTAGAGAGCACAACAGAGCAAGAGAGCAAGACCAATTCCAATTGGTAAATCCCGTTGGGGATTTTTCACCTGGCCATAGATGTGAATAGCATTATCAGTACCTCTACGTACTTGAAAGGGTATTTAAAAGCAAACTAAAATAGAAAGCTTCTAAAGAACATTAACTTGCACAGCGAGCATGGATTCAAAAATTTACCTCCTCTGCAGCACTTGCAACCGAATCAAACCCAATGAATGCAAAAAAGACTGTAGCAGAACCAGCAAACATTCCATCCACTCCGAATGGAAAGAATCTAAACACAAAAATGATTGTGTTTTAGCCTACGTGTAATACTTCGATGGCTCAAGTCTTAGTGAATGCTCATCTTACCCTGTTGGAAGTTCATAACCAACCCAACCAGTCTTGAAACCCAGATAACTGCCAGCTACTATGACAACTAACAAGACACACACATTGGCTGCAGTTACAATTCCCTGAGCGAATGTGCTCTGCATAAAAGAGATTTCCATATCTGAGAATACAATTAAACCAGAGTGGACATTTACCCTGATGTCAATATCATATCATATAAAGCTTGTACCTCCTTTATTCCCAAGCACAAAAGGCCAGTTACAATGAACACTAGGATAGCAGCACATGGATCAACAACAACGTCAAGGCCTGGAATCTGGTGGCGTGCTAAGATTGAAGGCAAACCATCTTCACCTCCAAATATTAGTGCCTGAAATTTTTTTTTCACCCATTAAGCTTTAGCGACATACAATTATTGATGCTAGCAGAATGTGAATGCAAATTAGAAAAACTGTTCCTTGTATTTTTGTTTTTATTCCATAACTCCAGCTATACAACAATAATCCATGAAAAAGGAAGCACTGATACTCCACACACAATACTCAACCCATGTGATGTTCCCAAGCTAATAGAACACGTCTGACCAGATAAAGATTTAGAGAACACTCCATGTACCAAACTATCAGATCAAGCTATATAAATGCCATCAGCAATGTCAGACTAAACAGAGGAATCCAAGTTCAACCTGATCATGTATATTTCAATTTACAACTTGGATCAAAAGAGTACAAGACATAAGTTACACACCAGATTTGGGGATATGCCGCGAGCAACAGCTGACCCACCAATAGTATATTCCAGAATCAGCGCCCAACCGATCAACCACGCAACACTTAATAACAACAAAAGTTCCCATAATTCAATCAGAAAATGAAAAAGAAAAGCCACAGAATTTGCTTAAAGAGAAACACAACAAGCAAGTAATTATTGATTACCCTTCACCAACACAAATATAGGAATAATGATAGGCACTCCCAGCTGAAGGACAACGACTAGCAAGTTCAGCATAACAAAAGGCAGAAAGACCAGCAGCAATTCCAGCTATAAGAAAGGACAAAGCAAGAGAAGGTCCTGAATGCTCTCTTGCTACTGTTCCCACAAGAATATAGACTCCAGCACCTATTGTTGCTCCAACACCTAATAATAATAAAGAACTTCACTTACACCAAATCACAATCCAAAAGACTTATAGGTAGTGTTGTACAGAAGACATCAATAGTTAGAACAATTCACATCAAAATAAGAGACTAAGCTACAAGCTTGGAGATGACAAAATAAATCTGAATCCATAAGGAAATCCAGAATTAAACATGAGAACCCTAGAAATAAAATGAGTACCAATTGCAATGAGGTGAGGAACACTGAGGGCTTTAGCGAGCTGATTATCAGACTTTCCATTAGCAGAGTCAACTTGTTTCCTTCTCACCAAACTCCTAACATAACCCCACGAATGTCCACCTCCTTCCTTTTGCGTATCGACCAAAAAACCCATCAATCAAAACACAAACTTTCTCTGATGATAATTTAATCTTCGCCGTACTTTTAACGACGACTTAACAGAAGAAGAAGAGGAATATCAAATCTGCCCGCTTGTTCCCTAAGATTAATAAATAATTCAATATGGTGCAATTTTGACGCAACGTAGAGAACGAAGAAGCGGGCAGAGTTCTTCGTCTGCTTCTTTTTCTCCTTCTTTCTTCTTTTTCTTTCTTCTTCTGTGTTTATTTTTTAATGGATTAAAAGAAGTGATTGAGGAAGAAGAAGAAGAAGAACAAGTTGATTGCGTATGAAAGTAGAAAGATAAAAATGATTTTAAAATAGGAAATTATTGTCGCGTGAGAAAACGAGCCACTGCAAACGTTATCCGAACCTGTCCCTTCCAATTAATTTGGTCAATCCAAACAACGTGCCCTTTACTGTTTCGTCACCCTTCCCACTCTTCTTGGGTCAATTTACTCTGCTGCTGTTAAACTTTTACTGTGGGTCATGGAATTGAACTGAATTAGATGACATGAAGTATCAATACTATTGAATTGATTCTGTTATTGGGCCTTTTTGTAGGCCTGACCTCGAAATTTCTATTTGGGCTTAGGCCTTCGCAGAGACAAATTCAAGCACCTTAAACCAGAACTCCACCAATACGCTGGGCCCTAATTCTGATTTAAGCATGGCTTTTATTTCTTCCTAATATTGAAAGAACTCTGCACCCTATGGATGGTTGCAATTTCTCTTAATATTTCAAAAAAACTTAGCTTTTATGGCGCTAGGAACTCAAAATTTAGCTAGTTTGCTTTCTACAGCATTAGAGCATTTTTCACCAATGGTTTATAGGAAGATTCAAGTAATTTTCGACATAATTGGATAAAGGATATCTAAAAATTCCTTGGTTTTCACTTTGAACATCTATCTTTTATTAATGCTGTTCATTATTTTCGTAATGTAATGACTATATGTAGCCCATATCTTCATGATTTTGTAACTGAATCTTAATCTACAAAATGAAGTATGTTTGACCGAAGAAATTAACATCAATACTATTATAATAAATATCAACTTATTTTTTTCAATCTCAAAATAGTTATATATAGCTTCTTAAAAATAACTTGCGGACGATAGTGGAGTGGCGAACTACTGGTTCTCTTGTCAAGACTTCCGCTTCGGGGCCTTTGGTGTCAATCCCTAGCCGCAGCCGTCATCCTCCCTCTCCTCCTGACCCTCCCGACCTCTCCCAGTTCCCTCCTCTCTCTCCCCTCCCTCTTTCTCCCCTTCCTCCTCTCTTAGCCTCTCCCTCTGTCTCTGTAACTGACTAGATTGGTGCTTCAGTCCCTCTTTCCTCTGCCTCTTCCCCAACTGAGCCAACTGCTCCTATCGTTGGGCTCTCTCCTCCTCAAATTTCACATATTCTAAATCCAAACCCCATCCCTAACCCTAGTCCCCTTCTCCCTCTCCCCTCCTCTCTTCCTCCTGGTCGTCCCTCTTATGCTGCAAAAGTAAAGACTACTGCTAATAAAGCCTTGAAACGCATTTCTCCGGTCAATTTTACCCCTGATGGTACTCCTAGAGTCAGTGTCCCTGATGAAGTATTTCAAAGAGGTGCTGAAGCACAAAGAATATATTATTGGGCACTTCTCAGGAAAAATCCCCCCTTTTGGTCTTATCCAAAGTGTCCTAAATTACCTATGGGGTAAAGGTAGAAAGATTGAGTTCCACACTCTTCCTGCTAGCCGTTCGATATTGATCTGCATTCAAAGTGAATATCTTCATCAAAAGATCCTTGACAAAAGAATATGGCACATAGCTGAGTCGATGTTCAGTGTTGAAAAATGGTCATCACATACCAAAAATAATTTCATTCCGCCATCCTCTCTTCCTCTTTGGGCTCATTTCAAGGAAATTCCCTTCGACCTTATGACTTCTGAAGGCTGGAGTATTATTGCTGGTTACATAGGGGAACCTAAAGAAGTTGATGATTTCATTGTCTCTCTATCAAATATTTCGGAAGCTCACTGTCTAGTTGAGGTTGATACTCGGAAACCCCTCCCTAAGCAAGTTGAAATTTTGAGAGAAAGTGGACAGATCCTCACTATTGCAGTAGATTACCCTTGGAATCCTCCCTGTTGTTCTCACTACAACCTCTTTGGCCACTCCCTGAAACTCTATCCCAAAGCTTCCCTAGTTTGGGTACCAAAAACCTCTTCCTCTCAACTTGTCCCAAATCCTGAAACTAATCCCCCTCTTTCTCCTGTCATTGAACCTTCCCTTAACCCTGAAATTGACCCACCTACTCTTAAACATCCTTCCCAGCTTCCTCCTTCTTCATCCAAACCCAGTAAAAGACCAAAAACTTTTGCTGCCAAATCTCCTTTACCTTCCAAATTCGACACTTCCTCTCCCATGGATATCTCTAGCCCAATATCTCCTCTTCCACCAAAAGTTCCACCTATAATATCTCCTCAGCCCCTCCTCATCTTAAACTCTGATTCCCAAGCTCGCAATTTGCCCTCAAAGGATAACCTCCAACCTCAAGGAGTGTCTTCTCCTCCTTCTCAATGATCCCCACATCATTTTTTTGGAACGTTTGGGGTATAAATGACCTGGACAAACAACTTCGGTTTAATAATTGGCTGCATTCTACTCAGCCTTGTATAGGAGCTATTTTAGAATCACATATAAGGGAGCCCAACTTACCTCAAGTATTACAAAGAATTTGCAATGGCTGGAATTTCACCTCTAATCACTCTTCTGATGTGGATGGGAGGATTATCCTTATCTGGAACCACTCAGTCACTCTCTCAGTTCTCCTCTCAACTCGACAGAGTATCACCTGCACTATTAATATTCCTGGACAGAATCAGTTTATCCTATCAACGGTTTATGCAGACAATAATTCTTCTAAAAGAGCCACTCTCTGGACTGAACTTATGGAGTTAAATGACAGTCACCACCTATACAATTCCCCTTGGGTTATTGGAGGTGATTTCAACCAAATAATTCATCCTGATAAACATTCTTCTCCTGAAGTTAGACAGATGGATAGTCAGATGACATAAATGCTCTCTTGTATGCAAAAATTGGGAATGAGAGACCTCTCTTACCAAGGGCCGGTTTTTACATGGAAAAACAACCGGGTGGAAGCTCCTATCGCCAAAAAACTGGATAGGATTCTCGTGAATCTTGAATGAACTGCAGCTTACCCTCTCAGCCACTCCTCTTTTTTAGCCCCAGACCTGTCTTACCATGCCCCAAGCCTTCTTTTTCTCAACTCGCCTATCCCTTCTTCAGGAACTAGACCCTTCAAATTCCTTAACTATTTGACCACCCACCCCAAATTTTTTGAGACGGTTGCTGCTTCATGGGCCCCTTGCGGAAGCTTTGACTATACTCTAGCATCTTTCTGTTTCCATCTTAAAGCTCTTAAGCTTCCCCTTCAACAATTGAATAAAGACAATTACTCTCAAATCCAACTGAGAGTAAAAGATGCTAACAGTTTGTTCCTTTCCTAACAGGTTTTATCTCTCTCTGATCCGATTCCAGCTAATTTCGCGGCAGAGAAAACAGCTCTTGAAAATCTGCATCATCTAAGGCAAATAGAGGAAAGTTACTTCAAACAAAAGTCCTGCATTCATTGGTTCAAAGAAGGGGACCAGAACACTACCTTTTTCCATAGAATTACCAATTCCAAGAACTCCTTTAACTCAGTCAGATCATTTACCTTAGCTGATGGCAGTGTAATCTCCGACCCAGTGCTTATGAGTCGGGCTGCAGTTGATCATTTCACAGCAATCCTTGCTCCTGCTCACCTCCCTCGGTCAAACCTCTCTCTATTTTGGTTCTCTTCATTGATTGAATACTCGTGCAATCCAACATTAATGCGTCACATGAGTTGTTGTCCACTTGAAGAGGAAATAACGTATGTGCTATTTAAACTGAATAGTAATAAATCCCCAGGACCTGATGGGTTGTCTGCAGGGTTCTTTAAAGCTGCTCGGCCGATTGTGGGTGGTGACTTCATTGCTGCAGTCCGTCACTTCTTCCATTCTGGCTTCCTGCCCTTATCTGCAAATGCAACAATCCTCACATTAGTACCTAAGAAGGCCGGAGCAGCTATGTTGTCAGACTATAGGCCAATTTCATGTTGCAATATTGTGTACAAAGTTATTTCCAAGCTTCTAGTAAAGAAGATCAAACCCCTTTTGCCTAATATAATCCTCCCGAACCAAACTGCCTTTGTGAAAGATAGACTACTGATGGAAAATACTCTTCTTGCTAGTGAAATCGTTCAGAATTATCACAATAACAAAGGCCCTAAGTGTTTGGTAATGAAGGTTGATATAGCTAAGGCTTTTGACTCCCTCAGATGGGACTTTGTCATCACTTGTCTGCGCAGTCTACAACTCCTAGAGAAGTTTATAAGATGGATAGAAGTTTGTATTTGCACTACGTCCTTTTCGATAGGCTATAATGGAACTATAAACGGTTACTTCAAGGGTAAGCGGGGATTAAGACAAGGAGACCCCTTGTCTCCTTATCTATTTGTCTTATACATGAACTACCTCTCTAAACTTCTCAACAATGTAGTTGATCAAGGACTAATAGGCTATCATTATAAATGCAAGAAATCACTCACCTTTGTTCTGATGATTTATTGATATTCACTGACGGCTCTGTCAGTTCTGTTCAAAACACCTTATTGATCCTTAAAGGAGTTTGAAGAGATGTCAGGTCTTGCTATTAGCCCACCCAAAACAAGTTTCTTCACATCAGGAATGTTTGCCACAAATATTACATCTATAACTTCGCAGTTTGGGCTATCCCATGGTATCTTACCTGTAAGATATTTGGGCCTCCCTTTGTGCACAAAAAATCTTACCCTCTCCAACTGTGCTCCCTTGATCCTGAAAGTTCAGAGTAGAATCTCAACATGGGCAGCAAAGTCTTTATCTTATGCGGGTCGTTTACAATTAATAAATTCAGTCATTTCGGGAATTACCGGATTATGGTGCTCTACTTTCATGCTTCCAAAACGCTGCATAAAAGAGATTAACTCCTTGCTGAGTTGTTTCCTCTGGAAGGGTTCACTTGAGGGACACCACTCAGCAAAAGTCTCTTGGATCCAAGTAACAGCTGCAGAAATGGAAGGAGGATTAGGGGTTAGAAACCTGGAATATTGGAATACTGCTAGTTTTCTAAAGATCCCTTGGCTGTTATTCTTTAGACCAAATTCCCTTTGGGCTAAATGGTTCACTGCTGAGATTCTAGGTGATGATATCAGCCGGTTTTGGATCATTAACACTAAGTAGAAATATTCTTGGTGCACTAACAAAATTCTCAAACAAAGGCACATTCTATATGACTGGATAAAACTAGTGATTGGTAATGGACAATCCTACAGATTTTGGTCTGACAACTGGTCTCCGTATGGAAATCTCAACGAATACTTAGGTGGTAATCTCAACTGAGGGGGTATAAAGCAAAACTCTACTCTATCAGAGCTATGGACTGGAACACATTGGTGTTTACCCCATGCTAGATTTGACCAGTGGCTAAATGGTCAAGCATTCATCACTTCCATTAGTTTGTCCGACTCAAACGATCACTATGTCTGGTCTCCTAAGGACTCAACAAGCTCCACTTTCTCTATCGGTGAAATCTACTCTTTTCTGCTACCTCATAAACCAAAGGTTGAGTGGTATAAGGAAGTTTGGTTCTCAGGATCTATCCCTAAACATAGCTTTCTCACCTGGTTGGTTGTGCTGAATCGTTGGCCGACACGAGATCGATTGGTCGGATGGGGAATCTCAGTCTCTACCAACTGTCTGTTGTGTGATATTGGACTTGAATCTCGGAACCACCTCTTATTTGAATGTCCCTTCTCGCTTGAAGTCTGGTCCTCTGTATGCCATAGGCTCCGACTTTCGCTTTCATCTTCATGGGGTCTCCTTCTTCCTCAGCTTCGTTCGTTGAATCTTAGTAAATGGAAAAAAAAAATAGTCCTTATTGCTTGGCAAGCCTCGATCTATGAAATCTGGACTGAAAGGAATAACCGTTTACACAAGAATCATGCTCGGTCTTCTGACTCTCTTCTCCACCACATTGATACCTCAATCCGATGCAGAGCATCTAGCTTGTGTGCTTGCAACTCCATCGCAGCCTCTGAATAACTCCAAACTTGGTTTGATTACCCCTCAAAACTACTCCTGACCTCTCGTCTCTTTCTCTCTCTATGAGATCTGGGTTCGTTGTGGATCTAGATTGATTCCACGATTTTTTCTCTGCCATGGAAACCGTTGGTACGGTCGCTTCTCTTACCTACCACTCATTCACGAAGACACACTATTGGTCCAATTTCTTCTTTGTAATGTTTGTAATTGTTTAGTTTGAGCTTCCTTGCTCTGTATTGGGCTTTGCTCAGAACATTTTAATTCTTTTTTACATTAATAGAAAACCATTTACAAAAAAAAAAAAAATAGTTATATATTTTGGCTAAATGTATAATAATTTTAAACAATCTTGAGATCACTTTATATATCTATAATTAATATGGATAAGTAGTAAATTTGATAACAAATAAAAAAAATTTATTGGTATTACTTAAGATTTTAGAGGTTGTGTTACCAAAAAAAAAATATAAATTTTGTGAATGTAAAAACATCGTTTATATACGTAAAGAAATTCTAGATTCTAGAATTATCCTTAACCATAACGTACAGTTATCTACAAAAATTATATTTACCAGTAATTTCATATTACAACCATAAGAGTCTAAAAAAAAATTATTTCAAACTTTAGACTGAATTTAACAAAAAGAAAAAAAATCACATTGAATTATATATCTCTATAATATCATTATTAAACAACTGAATTAGTGAATTTGTTTATGTATCATATTTATCACAAAATAGCTAAACTATAGATTTTTGTGTTGATAATTTTTTTCGAGAAAAATATTACAATGCCACATGAACTAAATTATTATTTGATTAAGCTTTACATTTTTTTGCATTGCAATTAATTATGTTAAACATACCAATGTTTAACTTATGGTAAGAAAGTTAATTTCTTAAAATATTTTAAAATCTATGCAAGTTTTACATCAAAATTTTGCATTCTCCTATTTACAAAATTCCTTTTCATTTTTTTTGTCAATCAGAAAAATTGTATAATTGTACAAATTATGCACAATTTTTTTTTAATGATAAGAATAACGTAATTAAATTAATACTTTTTATATTAATATTAAATATTCAATAAGATGAAAGAGTATTACTCTTTAATATTGAATATTCAAGAGTTGGAATTCATAATCCAAGAGTTGGTTATTTGACATCAAAATTAATTTAAAATTTTCTTACTTTTAAACAAGTTTGAATTACCAACTTTTGAATATTAAATATTTCCGGTACAAAGGTTATGTTTACTCTTTCCGGGGAAAATAGTTTCCAAATTGTATATTGTCACCAATTTTGACTGAGTCCAATGTGTTGGTATATCTTTGATGATGAATGTCTTCGAATATGAAAATTACAAATATTAAATGTTTTGTATGTATTAATAAAATTTTATATTAAAATACGTAAAATTTTATATTAAAACTAGCAAAGCAAAAACATGACAGACTAATCACATGAGCGAAAAATAGTTGAAATATTAGAATTTATAATTGATATTACAAATAGATTTTTTGATACACTTAATTTTATTTTTTTTGAAAGATTCAACGAAGGTTTTGAAAAATGAAGATCAACGCATAGAAAATCATTTAATTACTCACAAGCAATTCTTTTGTTTTCGATTTTCCGTTGTGAATTTTGTTTGTAAGACCTTTTTTGTTTTGAATCAGTAATGTATCCATCTATCATTTTGAATCGTCAGTTGTCACTGATTATGTGGCAGTAGTTAATAATCGTATGTGCTAAAAATAAGTTTATGTGAAACTGAAATTATGTAAGAACTCATCCCGGAAACTGAAATTATGTGAAGTCATATCAACATTATGTCTTACACATGTTCATCAAGTCTTGGTGAGAGTTACAACCAATTCAGTCTTCCCGTTTAGTTTATATGTGTTGCGGTTTACCTTCTTCTATGAGAAGGTGAACCATAGATTTGACGACTTCGTTGTGAACAATACCTGATTTCTGAAAAAACGAACATGAAGAGAGAGGAGAGTTCAGGCATAAGCTACGTAATTCACCAAAGAGATCAAATGACGGATTGAACATCTAACCTCTGGTTTTCGAATGAGATCTTTGAGAATGGAATGGAGAGTTAAGCGGAGCTCTTTGAACAAAACTGCAGTTTGAGCTGGTGCTGCTACCTTCAACCACCCATCAATTGTGACTGATCCACTCTGTACAAAAGATATAAGAAGTTTTAAGATAAAGGGCACATAGACTGAGTTTCCGACAAGCATTGTGTCGAACAAACCAAAAGCTATATAAGAAAATACAACAACAGGCATCGTCAAAAAGATAGTTAGCAAAACTTGCTAAGAGATTTAAGATGTATCGGACATTAAGATCCTAGATCTCTGAGCTCAATGTCTGGTTTTAAATTAATTGTTCGGAAATTGGATCAACACAAGATGACACAATATGGCTAACTGTACCTGATGATAAACACTGATTGAGCCGCCAAATAGTAGAATGGAGAAAGGAGAAACAATGGTTGTGTCTCGCAAATATACCCTGTTCGTTTCGACCTACAAGATACAATATTTGTCCATGATTAATATTACAACGTTACACCAGAATCTGCCGAGTAACATCAAATTGAATAACAAGTTAATAACAAACAATCATGTTTGTCCAATATCTCATCAAATGACAAAATATACGAAGCTCAGTCTGACATTCTGAGGCACGTAAATCAGAGATATAAAAGTAAAAGCTAACAATTCACATACTAGAGCTCAGATTACCTTCTCAAGGAATACAAGGAAAGGATATTGAAATGCTTTGAAGTTGCTGTTTATAGAAGATGGATGTATATGAACTTCCCTTCTGCCATCGTACCATGCTGAATAACTCTTTGTTTGATTTCCTTGCTTTGTCAAACTGTTAAACGCTGTCTCTGTAATTCCCTTATCATTGGCTGCGATATTAGGATAAAGCCCTGCGCACAATATGGCCTGTACATATTGACAACGGAATTCAGGTATCCACAAAATAGAAAATGACGCAGAATCACTTATTTACAAGCATAAATTCTTGGCAACTGAAAAAAAAAAGTTTCTCAGTCTCAGAGCACCAGATGTATTTTACCTTAATAACTTCAGGTTGTTGTGAATACATATTGAACGGTTGCATTGGGTCAGAAAACCAGACATCAAGATTCTCCTTTTTTCTCCCCGAAAACTATTATAAGAAATGAAGAGATTCTTGATCAGATTTCATTTGATAATAGGGCCTTCTTTTGCTCAAGCTTACAAATATGATGAAACTTATTGAGTTGTAACATAAACTTGAGAACTACCATTTCAAATTTTAGTAAGATCAGCCGCATGTGTGCTTTATGCATATGCAACAGATGATTCATATGTGGTAGACAAGTTACCTCTCCGGTTTTAGGAAGATTGATGAGCCCAATGTCCGCAAGTAATGTGCCAAATTGTACTCTCATGTCTCTGATAATTGTGGGAAAACAACAATAAGATTTGAATGACGAAGATCCATAAAGGGCACACATTCTTTTAGTTTAGAAAATTATTTCAGAAACTCCTGCATTAATGTAAAAACCTCCCACTACAAAGTAATTTAAGTTACTTTTACAAAAAAGAAAAACCAAACAACTGACTGTTATTTTCCGTTCAGCCATTTACACAGTTTTACCAACACCTGAATATCCCAAGTCAAGCTTGCAAGGCTAAATCATCTAGAATTATGTATAACTTTCTTAATTTTCCGATAGTGAGTCAGGCAATCACAAATCTGAAGTTCCCCCAGAACTAGGATCATCACTTTTTTGCAATTTTATGATCTTTTGTACGTAATCTATAGTATATAAGTTTGATGTACCTTATCATCCGCATCACTGAGCTGCTCAAGAACTTTGATTCACAGAACCTCTGTGCAGCGTTCATTCCTCGCTGAAGACATCACAAACACATAGAGCATGTCATTATGCAGATAAACGCTGTGGTAAAATGGATCGACATAAAAACCAATATCAATGAATTCCAATCCATCCACGCTTGATCCAGATTGTTCAATCAACAGCTAATATTATGGACACATAACTCAAGTTGAATCCAAATTACTTACAAAGAATGTAAATCCAGCGTACAATAAGGAGGTGATCACATACCTCTTGCAGTATCTTCACCCATTTGTCGTATGCCACCATCATGAGGAGGTGATCAGATTGTCTGTCATTGTTGTTTGAGTCACTCGAGCTCACCAGATTGTCAGACAAAAGAGAAAGTTTCACCCGATCAACATTTTGCTTCTAAGAACATAGAGTTAGTTAACAACGTTCTTGTGTGAATCAGCCAAGTTCTGTGAAAGTAAAAAATGTACCTCATCTTTGGGATATATAAACGGTGATTTGTAGCTCAAGAAAGCAGCGATAGAGAGAATAGGTGATAAGCAACCAAAAATTCCACCATATAATAGCATCTGCAAATTTTCAAGAAATCATGATGGTGGAAAGACTTACACGATGCACTGTCTGATAACCAATATCAATAACAATAAAACTGAAACCTAGGCAGCATTTTTCCTAAAAATGTGAGAGACTACACATGACAAGATAAGGCAAGTTGTGTAAGAAGAGTAATAAAACATGTATGAGAGGCAATGACCAAGGCCCGAAACTTGGAAACTTTTATGATAGTGCAAATGTCATGTTAGTGAAGCAAACCTTTCCAATCAACACATCAACAGGAAGTTTAGCTAAATGATGCCCAAGTGGTGTTAACTCTTCATCGCCTTCAACAGCACCGACCTATAGAAGACATGGTTCATAAAAGAAAGCTCAGCCCAAAAAGACTCTTAAAGGTATGTAAATCTCTTATACTAAGTTGATACTCCATCAATCGGAACAAAAATTAATGGTCCAGAAAGCATAAAGTATACCCTAGGGTTACAATGGAAACTAAATTAATAGCCACACTGCAGACAACGTCAAGCACATCAGCTATTTATCTAAATAACAATTTGGAATGTAACAAATATGACTGATCCCAGGTGCTTAGAGTTTTACAAAAAAAAATACTACTACCCACTATCTATTACCTCGTGTAACAATGAAATTGCAGAGGTCATGGCACCTTCACTCGGAGGTTCCAAAGCCTAAAGACAGTAAATTTAAACCAAATTCAGACGGATGATGATGTTATTTCTTTTGCCACTAAAGATGAATACGCTTACCTTGGACAGAAAAGGCTTAATGTGACCCAAGCCAAGCAGTTTGATTTGTAGGCATAACTCTACTAATGGCATCCGCAGCATCTCAGGAACCTCGAAATTAGATGGAATCAATGAGTTAAAGGGCTAAAACCAAGTGCAGAAGAGACCAAGAAAGGACCTATTAAAAAAACCTGATAGGGACGCATAAGCTTCTCAAACCTATTGCGCGTGTACAATGAAAAGCACATTCCAGGTTTGACGCGTCCAGCTCGTCCTCTTCGTTGTCTTGCATTTGCTTGAGATATCCAATCTTCCACCATGCTTGACAATTTCTAAGATTGTAACATAATTGAACACCAAACTAAGTTCAAAGACAAAATACAATGATCATGAGGCAGCAATGAAGAGATATACAACAATATCATCAAGCATATATATATATATTCAAGAAGATTTCAATTTCAATATGGAGAACTGAAAAGTAATCTCAACATACAAAATAATTAATATATCAAATCACCGAAGACCAAGACGGGTTGATTGTGATGGGGATTATAAGCAATTATCACTATAAAATGTGCATATTCTGCAGTTTATTTTCAGAAAGGTGTTCAAAGGAGAGGAAACAAACATAATAATATTAGATGCTAATTTACAAGCATCCACGTACAAGGAAAATGCAAGTGATTCAGTAGTATTTAGATACCTTTTGTGGATTATAGCGACTTTCCTTGTGTTTGCCACTGTCAATCACATAAACTACATCATCAATTGTTATACTGGTCTCTGCAATATTTGTTGCTGCGATAACCTGAACATAAGAAATGACCATATCATCTGCAAATAAAGAGCACGTTTATTTGTTGAAAGAAATGTAGCTCTTTGAACTTCATCTTTCTCAAGTTTTGTAAAAAATCCTCCCATCATGTCATAAATGAATTGAAACTGTTCTTTACAAATTATTTTTTGGTTTTAATATATATAATATAAGAAGAACAACACTGACACCGGGGTCCTTTTGTTAACCTAGAGGAGGTAAGGGAAAAAGTTGTCTATGGAACGTAATTACTTACAATCGCTGTTAGTCTACTGTGCATATCATTCACCAGTGGAAAATCAAAAGAAACAAGAAATATCAATAGTGCAACAAAACATATGGATGTCCCATGAAACTACCTTTCTTATGCCTTTAGGGGGACGCAGAAACACCTTTTTCTGTTCTGTAGATGCAATAGAAGAATGCAGAGGAAGAAGCCAATCTGCAGAAGGTCCACGAAAACGATAGGAAGCAGCTAATCTATCGAGTAACATGTAAATTTCTGACACTCCCTGTTTTTAACCAAAAAATGTCAAAGCCAAATCGATAAAAAAGTTGAGTGATTCTAATTAACATGAAATATATATATATATCAGTATCAGCCTTACAGGCAAAAATATGAGGATGGCCCCTTCCTCACAAGTGTCATCTATATGGCATATCAACTCTTCAAGAAGCTCGTAGTCAATTGTGTCCTCATTTAACCTTTTCTACACACACTCACAAGTTATCTAGCCTCAGGATAACGTCGTGAATAAGAAGAACAGAAGCTCAAAGTCAGCGTACCAGATTTTGTTGCGTTTGGTCACTGTATGAGTTGTAATCACTGGAAACATAATACGGGTTAAGACAGTGCTCTGAAAGCACATAGTCATCGCCCCAGCCAGCCAATACAAGATTCTTTTTTCCCCTACGGTCATCTACTGAACCAAGCTGCAGACATTGAATCCATGTATTAACTACACATGTAATCAAAACGCATTCACATATTAAGACCACAATGTTACGTCCCACAGAAAGGCTAAGGGAACTTTTCGCAAGTCCTTCAACCTGGAGGAATTCTTTAGCTCTGAAAATAGTATATTATCCATTTGAATGAAACATCATTTTGGATAGAAATTTTCAAACACAAATTAAGAAGTAGAAGTGCCTAAGCAGCTGCATCAATCTATTTCTAGTTTTGCTAAGGGAGAGGTCAAATGGTGCAGGCTCTGCAAAGTATGTATATGGAAGAGATGCCCAAACAAAAAATCAGAGTATTCTTGTCAAGGTTGAAAAGGGGATCACAGAAGTATGACAATGGAATGTTTGGTCAAATTAATCCAGATACCTTGTCTCTAATGGATGTATCAGATCTTAGCGCAGCAGGAGAATCTGGAGCAAGAAGGTAGTTAATACTCTCATAAATCTCCTCCAGGAAGTGGGTAGTAACTGGATGTGTTCGTCCTTGAGCAGTAATCACAGGACATTGACCAAAATATCTTGAGAATAAATCTGCGTCAACAGTAGCAGACCTGAACAAGATCAGAAGCATAGATTAGTATAATATTTTCTTACTATTTACAATCTGCCTCAAAAAGTGATAGCCACAAAGACGTACATAAGGATAACTTTCAGTTTACGCGATGAATTATCGCATGATTGCTTCTCAATCAGGCTCTTCAAAATAATGAGGAGAAAATCACCCTGAAATGGAAATAAGAAAAAAGAATGCTCTCACCCACAAGTTGAATTTTCGAAAAGAATGAAAAGAATCTCCGGTCAGATTGTTCAACGCTTGCAATACAAATGTATCAAAATGTGAAATACAGAACCAACATTCTTTATTGGAAAAAAGATTGGGAAACCAGTAAATGCTTAAAGCACAACATAAACGTGAAAGTAAGACGACTAGATCCTTTATTAATTAATGCCAAAAAAAGCCCGAAGAGAGAGAAAGGTGGTGAGGTACTACACCACCAAAGATGCAAAATTTTGGACTTCACCGTCTTATACGTCTAAATGTGGTGGAATTGTAGTGTGCCCATTCGAAACTTGATGTTACTCCTCAGTTTTCAATGCTAAAAGGTTCCCGTATTTTAGTAACTAATCTGATTATATTGTATGGATTCTCAAGCATGACCCTTAGCTGTGCACTTATTTTGTTTACAATGATGAAAGTTATGTCTGAGCTAATGATAACTCACCAAAAGAGACCGCTCGTGCACTTCATCGACTATAATATGTGTAACATCGTTCAAGGTTTTATCTCCCTGCAAGGTACAAACATGCAAACAGAAAATCAATCAGAGAGGTGTCTGAACATAATTGTATAACTATCTACACAAATTGGCTGAGAAAATCCTTAGTACAATCTCTTAGGCACCACGGTTTCAATACTTGTCTCCCCCAGTGGATTTAAAAATGTGGCCAAAAGCCAGACAAAAAGAAAAGGAAAAAGGAAAAAAAAAACGATCTTCACAGATATTTAATGTAGTTTCTTTCACTATATCATATGAAATAGCATTGTAGAGTCTCAAAAACAAGGAATCACAAATTCTTTAAAATTATTAAGAGCTTATTGATATAATAGGAGACTTACAGAAAGCTTCCTTAGTAGAATTCCAGTAGTACAAAACAACAGCCTTGTCTTGTCACACCTGAACAGAGTATACAAATATGGCAAAATAAGCAGGCAAGATTATGCGTTTGAAGCTAAAATTGATGTTTTTTTGCAATCATGTTCTGCTCAGAAGGCAACAAATAATACAAAAATATTTTATTAATTTGTTCCACCACAACATCCAAGTAAAAGAAGATCTGTTTATAGGCATCCATCCAACACAAATTGATCATGGAAGTAGTGCTACACCAGAATCAGCCAGGGAGTCAGTACAGAGTGATTTGAAGGTCCAACAGAAATTGTATCACAGACGACTAACAGTGACATAAAAAATGTAAGTCGAATTGTTTGGTTACCACTAGTGCCCCAGCAAAACGAACAACTGAATATAAATTTTTGTCCCAAACCTGTTCTGAAAAAAATAAAAGAAGTCTACACATTTAACAAGTGTACGCCTATCGTCTGTTACTTTAGCTACTTGTTCTATTGCTGCTTTGCTTTGAGAAGCAATCTAAATACTCACACCGATACAACTATACTACTTTAAAAGTTCTTGCTACAGGTAGAATGCCGTAATCAATTCTGATCATTTAACTTGGGTCCTTGAGGACAGTGATAAAGTGAGGGAAAGGTACACGATGAGTGCAGTAAAATCTTATAAGTTTATTGAAAAAATACAAAAGTAATCTTAGAATTAAGGGGCAGACCTTGCACTTTCAAGGCGAACTTGATAACCAACCAAGGAGTCATCTAAGCCTGGAGAGGATTCACAACGCTCATCAGCAACTCTTTGAGCAACAGAGATAGCCTAAACCATATTACCCAGTTACTAAGAGATATGCAGAAAGAAAATCTGCAGGCTACACTAATTGGCGTAAATGACATCATTACTTTTCCAAGAATAAAAGGATCAACGAGAATAATAGGATCGTAGTCCACGTCAATATGAAATCATAAAATCTTAGTGCCGGGATACTCACTGCTATGCGCCGAGGTTGTGTGCATATGATATTACAGTATCCACCACGCCCCGAATCAATCATATCATCCAAAATAAATTGAGGAACCTAAAATAATGATGCAGTTAGAAATGAGTTAAACCTTTAAGCTGGAAAAATAATTTCAGAGAAGAAAAAAAAACACTACGTAACAGGGAGTAGATAGTGAGACCAACCTGTGTAGTCTTTCCGGAACCTGTTTCTCCACATACCACCAAAACATCTCTTTCTTTCAGATGCTGCAGTATGTCATCCTTCACTTCTGATATAGGAAGAGCAGTTCTAATTCTCAACATGTCCTGCAAAAAAACATGAGGATTACTGTTAAGCTACAGTAATAAAGATTTGAAATCAGCTACATGAACTACATTCTTTACCATCTCGAGATAAACTTTTATTCAAAACTAAGAATAATCTCTACCTTGTATTTTCCCATCTTCTTTTTGTTTTCTTGTTTTTGCTGGAGAGATAAACACTCAGCTTCTATGGAAGAATATCCTGTAACATGGTAAATAGAAGATTATATATTTTGCTAATGAGTTTTCGAAGTGAAATCCAGAGTTTTATTATTTAAGCAACTAAATGAATGACATATATAATCTGTGACAAACATACTTTTAGCTTTGTTATTAGATTTGACAACACTCAAATCATCTTTCTCTTTTACATAGGAGTCTACCAATGGAAGTGCATTGTCAATGCCACTTGACGAAGGGGTCAGACTGAAATTGTCCTCCTCAAGCAGCCTATCAACAAATTTTGCTCTTCGATCTTCTTCTGTGCTTTGTATGGTACACAACATTTCCTCTGTGAAGATCACAAAAACTATATTAGAGTGATAAAGATTACAACACCAGAAATTATATATAATACATTAGAATGGTCACATCAGAGATACACTAAGCCTTTAGTACATGACTCTGTTGTATTCCCTCCATTTTACTTTATATGCAGCAAAGTTTCCAACAATACTGATACTTTTCTTAATATATATACACAAAAACTCTCTGCAAGAATTAGTGTTGTAGAGTTACCATAGTGGATTTATACTCCCACAATTCCTGAACTAGTGAGAAAACTTGGTTTCGAACTGGACATGCCAATATCAAAATAAACACAAGGGGATAAACATAAGGTCAATCAAATTTTAAATTATTTGATCTAGCTGGACAACTCAATGCATAATTTACTGAAAAAAAATACTAGGTACTGGGCAAAAATAAATGAAATCACCTTGTTTCCACATCAAAACTAGAGAGGCATAAGGCTCCGTAATTGCAAAGTGGACAGGTAAATCAGAAAAAAGCTTATGAAGAGCAAGTGCCGCAACTTTGTTTTGTGCATCCTGCCACACACAAGTTCACAATATTTAGTATATCGATACTATGGTCGAAGTATTATTCCGGCACCCATGATTATATCCAATGAACCGTTTACGACTTATATAAGGTTCATAATCAGATCCAAAACTTTGAGAAACGTTGTTAACTAAATAATAGTGTAACATAGATTCTTTCTACCTGTCCTACTTTATTTTTCTCAGAACCTTGCAAATCAAAATATCAGACTGGAACTTTCCTATTATATAATATATATCCCTAACAACATTTATTCACGAGACCCTAGCCAGGTATATGTTTGCATCATATTAAAAGAATATCAAATGTTAAAATACGGATCAAATGAGTACCTCAATGGATTCAAAGTCCTCATTTTCGTTAGGAAGTTGAAGAGTTACCAGACCCCCAGCTTGTCTGCTTTTACCCCGTCCCGTGGCTTTACGGAGAATACTTACAGTATATGAGAAATTCCTTCCTTCACCTGTTACTTTGTTGAACTTTGGTGCTTCCCACCCTGATTTTTGACACAATTGATGGAGAAACGCCTTTGGGATCTTTTGCACCTCACCCTGTATACTTTACTTGTCAAATAAATAGACATATAAAAGAGGCCAGCTGGTAATAAAACTTCCACTATAAGAAACCACGAGGAAAAAAAAGTTGGGGAAAAACGAAGCTTCAATGTTATTCTAAAGAAGGAAATTTCATATCTATAAGGCATGATTATTACTCACTTTACATGATCATGATGTCAGCATATGTGACACACGAAAACTTAAGAAAAAAGCATACGCACCCGTAAATACATTACGCACCTTTTACTTGAAATAGCATTTTGAATGTTAAATATCCTATAATCTTGTTTGATTAAGAGTTACCTTCTTCCAAATACCGTCTAGTTTCACAATATTTTTCTCACTCCGTAGTTCTCTCATCTTTTCCTCCTTCTGCAATTCCAGGAGTTCATGGGGTGAAGCTTCAGAAGGCGGAATGTCTTCAAAGAACATGTCGCCAAGCTCCACGTCATCTGAATCATCATCTGATGCAACCAATGCTTGTCCCGAGGAAGTCGAGATAGGAGCTTTGGGTTGAATTATCTCAGACTCACAGCTCTTAACAGGATTGGCATCCAAGGTGGAGTTATCTAACGACTGAATAGAAACAGTGTCAGCATCAACTGACTCATGAACATTATCTGGTATGGAAGAGATTAATTCTTTTTCTGTAGCAGTTTCAGATGCATGCTCACGCTGAAATTCAGATTCCAACATTACTTCTGATACTCCTGCAAAAGAAACCCATATGACTAGTGACATGCTGCACCAATTTAAATAACTGACTAAGTGATTGCTAATAGATTAAACTTAACCAAGAGCAGATATCTCTTGCTTGAGCTTGCGAATGGCTAGGCCTGCTTGCTCCTGTCCTCTTTTATCACGCTTTTCCTTTGCTTTTATAGCATCTGATCTTGCTGAATAATATTCCTTGGCAATCACATCAAAAGGCCTTGGATCGGATACCTAATATGATTAATGAAAACAAGATGTCACAGCAGAGCGACACCAAAACCAGGAAGACAAACCCAATATGGTGGTGAAAAACTAATTGATTAAATTCTAGTTTCACATAATCATCATAAACATATGGAGAAAAGTTCCACTTCTACCAAATGGGATAGAAATTATATTGAAGGTTGCCACAACTAGAGCAGCTAACACTCCGAAAAAAATAGAACAAAATAGCTTACTAAATTCCGGCCATGATGGATATGCTTAATTGATGTAGTACCTTTCTCATTCAAGGTCAAAATTCAAGACAAGATGCATTAAAGATAACATGCAAGGAAATTTCAAGAGTGTAACCACACCAACATCCATGACGGAAATAGTCTAACTAAGTTGTCTACTATATTTTCATTGTGTTGCCAGAATGGAAGGAAGCCTACAGACAAGTAAAATTACCTTCCTGCTGGAGTCAACACCATCAACCTCATCTTCCCAACATTCCAATTCTTCCTGCATTCAACGAGCAAATTCATCTATCAACAAAATATTGCTTTGAATTGCACCTTCAGATTATATTCTAACTCAACCCCAGAATTTATGGCTAACACTGTAATGTATTGAGCTTTTAGAAAGTGCTTCATGCTTGAATCATTCTATAAGAGTACCTCCTCCTGTCTCATCATATACTGACGGATCCAATCAGCTTGAGATGATTGGCCAGAACTAAGAGTATCTTTTTCATCTTGCTTTCCCTTCACTCGCACCAAAACTTCAGGCTCCTCCTCCTCTAATTGGAATGATGAGTCAGCAGAATCATTCCAATCTTCCCGTGAGGTCAATATCACACCCACAGAACCTCCTGCAACACCAAAGGGATGGAACAGGCATCAGTACCCGAAGAGTATAAGATTTTACATGTGCGCGATTTTATGCAAACCTGTGGTAGGAAAGCGAGAAGCTCCAGTAGAAAACTTCACTGGCAACTCATGACTCGGTAAATTCAAACAGAGCCAATCAAGTGCAGCCTCAAAAGTCGCTCCATCCTTAGACAAATACATACACATTGTATCAAGCCTCGCTTTAAGAAAAAAATAAAATAATTTTCGAAATGAAATCTAAACTAAACTTCCAAAAAAGTCGAGAGTGGTGAAAGAGTTATACTCTAAGAGAGGAGAGAGCGAGCTCAATCTGATCATCAACGAATCCTTCGCAAGATAGCTTCTCGTAGACATTAGTTAGTTTCTTTGTCTTTTGAGCTTTGGAGAGAGAATTATTGATAGGAGCTGAAACCGAAGAACTGGTGCGGCCAGAGTTGAGCAAAAGCCGCCTCAAGCGGTCCTCATTCTCCGCAGAAATCTGAAGCTTTGGACCTGATGAAGGTTTCTGATTATTCGATTTCGACGATGAAGAAGAAGCAGCTTTGTTGCTTTGCTTCTGAGGTTTCTTCTTCGGAGCCATTTTTTCCCGACTTCGAATTTCCTCTGGTCTCGTCCGATCAAGAAAAACGGAACCTGAAAGACAAAAGAATAATAGAATATTATAATTTGGGCCTCATGGGCTATATTCTTGAGGCCCAATTACTATGCAAAATAAGTCAATAAAGAATCCACATACGTTACTGTCTTGATTTACAAATTGACATTTCAAGTTTAAATGGTCATGCTATTAGAACTTTTCTACTGTTTACTACTAATAATGACAATGCAAAGAGATTTGGACAACTTAAACTAATTTTGAGGAAACAAGTAGTCGTTGGCAAGTCAACTTTAAAGAGACTTGGTATGGTTTTGTCTTCACCTTGACACAATGGTCATCAAGTCCCTGCATATAATTTGTTGTAAAAGCAAAGAAACCAAAGCAATTCCACCCAATAAACCATCATTTACCAATACATTACCTTCTTCTCTATCTTTTGTTCCTCAATGGAAATAGACGAGATGGAAGAAAATAATCAAGTCGAGCAACATCATGTTGACACTTCTCGTCCTTTTAGCTCCGTTAAAGAAGCTGTTGCCATCTTTGGCCAACGGATTATGTTACCGGTACAAAATCGTACCGTAAACCCTACACCGGTAAGTACCATTGCTAGTCTTAATCTCAGCCAGACCGCTAAACCATTAAGTCTTATTGGTAGTCCTAGCATCAGCCTAAGTCCAATTGCTTCTCCTAACATGAGCCAGACCGCTAAGCTGGTAAGTCCAACTGTTAGTCCTAGCATTAGCCAGACCGCTAAACCAGTAAGTCTTATTGGTAGTCCTAGCATCAGCCGAACTGGTTCTTCATCATCGTCTCCATGGAAGCAACACTCCTTGGTGCCCTCTTCTCCTCAAGGTCCAAAAGATGAGATCATGGATGTTTTGAAGAAGCTTGAAGCCGAGATAATGGAAACTAAGACAGAAGTGAAGATGTTGAAAGAGAGAGAGTCCGAGACAGAGGTGGCTTTGGCTACTTTAAACGCCGAGCTACATAAGAACATGTCAAAGATTGCAAAAGCCGAGGCTGATGCTGCGGGGAAGAGGGCAGCAGCCATGGCCAAAACAGTGAGTTTCACGGAAACGAAAGATACTAAAACCAGAGACGAAGAGAGGAGGAAAGAGCTGGCAAGGAAGATACAGAAGAAGTATCCTTC
This sequence comes from Lepidium africanum, assembly GCA_900406405.1. Classification (NCBI taxonomy): domain Eukaryota; kingdom Viridiplantae; phylum Streptophyta; class Magnoliopsida; order Brassicales; family Brassicaceae; genus Lepidium; species Lepidium africanum. The sequence continues at coordinate 30,376 of OVAX01000245.1, read as the reverse complement.
ATTGGCTCAGATACTTGACAGTAACAAAAAGGAAAGAGATGGGTATTTTTCGAAGACCACAAAGAAGAAAAAGAAACCTATCATTCCTCTTGTTGGAGATTTCTTCTTCTTAAAAAAGAAAGAGTCTTCGACTGAGATATCTGGACCTTTTTACACTTCTTCTTCCACCCTGCACTTTTAGCTGGAACGCCAATATCTTGCGAAAATTATGTTCTCAGTAAGTGTATGTGCACATGAATTTCTTTGATATCTATGTATGTGTGTGTGTTGTGTGAGTGCACATCAATTTGTGTCTGTGTTGTGTGTGTTCTTTATTTGTTTGCCTATTTGTTTCTTTGATTGGATTTTGCGTGCAAAGCGTCACCGTGTGTTTACCTGTCAATCATAATCAATATCAGATCGTACAAATTCAATGTTAATCATATAATAACAACGATTAGATGAAACTATAATTTGACAGAGAAATGTAACTAGAAAAGTGTTGGGATGATAAAAACCTAAGTCAGTCGAAAAGAGACCAGCATAGTAGCATACCTTTCTAGAGACTGAGAACTCCTAACATCGAGCCTGTGAGCAGAGGGAACTAGTGTCTCGAACTAATATAACTCAAGGTATGAAAAGGTACAGACAAAGCTATTAACCACTGAATTCCTTGATACAAAGGTTTATTCAAAAGGCCTAAAAGAAAAAGCCTCTCTTTCTTATTGTTCCAACAGAATTAATATGTAGGATCCATACAGAAAAGCGAGGTGAAAATTACAACAGCAAGGAGGACGATGGCGTGCAGCAAAAAAGGAAAAAAAAAAAAAAAAAGAACCTAATACATAAATAGAAACTTGACACAAAGGTACCAGAACTCAGTGATTTACACCAAAGAGTCTTCTTAAAACTTGTTCAGCGTATGTGGTCTTCCTTACCAGAACATCTAAAGTCTGAGGTTTCTCAGGAGCTGACCCCATCTTGGAGTTTCCTCATCGAAAATGTAGGTCAGAGGCGAAACTAATACCCCACTGCCTCCAACCTGTAGAATAACATTGCTGAACATGACTACAGAACCAAGAAAGGTAATGATAAACACAGATTATATGGATCCTGATCAGTGCAAAAGTAGAAAGAGGATTCAAAACTAGCAGAACAACATTTAAAGATAGTGGTGGGAGTACAATGAGTGGGAAAGAAATAGAAAGGATTACTAACAGCTCTCAGTTGCTTCACAGAGTCGTACAGGGCCGTTTTCGGTACACAGATCACAATGGCATAGTAGTCAACCGATACTTTTCCATTTTGTGTACAGTAAACTGGGCTAATAGTTGGTCCCTGCTCATGATTTGACAAGCCATAAACAATCACCAAACTGAAATGCAAAGGCTTAAGAACTACCACATTCTGAAACATTACCTGCAATCCTGACAATGATGGTTGGCTCAGCACCCGTTCAGCCACTTCCTCAGCACTATTTCCCCTCATGTTTGCAACAACCTGGAGTTAGATTATTAGAGAAAAGAATGCAACGAGAGAATAAGTAAAACAACACCATAGGAACCAAGTCCATACAGTGAATTGGCCATCTGCCTTCAGATGGGCCTCTAATCTCTCAAGAATCTCGTGTACTGTGTTAAGTGCCCCTTTTCTCTCGGTCAAGGCTCTTCTACTTGCCACAAGTGCCGCCTGAAAGGTTAAAGAAGAATGTTCAGGAATAATGATCGACAACAGATTCTATGCAAGATAATTCGGAGCTCCAAGCAAGAATTACACATTACCTGACTTTCCAACACAACCCCTCCTTCAATCTCCTTTAAATTATTCTCTTTGAGTGTTGTCCCACTACTCACAAGGTCCAAAATGGCATCAGCTATCCCCATCTAAGTAAGAAGAACATACTTGTCAACAAATACTGCACAAATTATATGACATTCGATTATCAGAAGCCCTTGCCTGAGGCAGACTGCTCGGCTAGCAGAAAGTTGGACATCACAGCCTAACAGTAAGATAGTAAATCAGGACACTACAAACTGACAATATTATCCTCCAGAATAGCACGTCTGTTTAACACTTGTATCCAGAAAATTATACATGTAGTTTAATGCCACCTGTGGATTTCCTTTTCCAGTTAAAATTATAACCATGTAGATTGATCTAACAGAATAGTACACCAGACGCTATCATGAATATGTAGCAAACTAAATTTTCACAGAAATATCGTTGTCTTTCTATCTCTATGAAAGAATAGTTTTTTGACAATACAGCATAGTTTAGCCTAGTTTTGAAGAAAGAATATAAAGCTTAGATGTAAAATAGTGTAATTATCTCACCGCTGGAGCTGCCTCCAGAGCTCCGTCTGCAGTTGAAAACGTCACATGCTTTATGCCGTTTTCTTCCATAAATTTGGGTCCGAGCTACAAAAACCAGTTAAATCATTTCCAGATATTATATTGAAGCTAAAAACACTCTTGAGAAAAATTAATGACAACAGCGCACCAAAGGAGAATCTGAAACTCATCATACATGTGTAAAGCCAGTAGCAACCCGTAAGGGTCTCTCCTCACTCCACTGCGGCATTTGTGCTAGCTCCTTCAGAGAATTTATATTTTCAAAGATCCCATAGTTGGGTATCTGAAATCATTTGAGAGGCAGTCAGAAAACCATCTGCGGTAATCATATGAGGATTTTAAACTCAAAAGATTAGAGCATACCGCAATTGACAGATGGCAGTCTCCAAAGTTGAGAGCTTCATGGACAACAATAAGATCTTCATTTCCCTAGAAAGAAAACTCACACGTCTAAATTGTGATGCAAACAAGATCTTCCGAAGACATTTAAGAGAATCACAGGGATAACTCTAAATTCTAGATCCGACATACTAATGTACCAATTCCGAGAATCAACTAAGAGAATTCAAAGTCAACTTGCTTTTTGTCTCCACAATGAGCACAATGATATTAACCACTACCACTAAGAATTTTTACATTCCGAACATGATATCAAAGCTCTTAAAGAAGACATTACTATGATCATCACTTACCTGACCATATTCACTAAGTGTGTCAAGACCAACAATACCTAGATCGAGATCTCCTGACAGTAACTTCCTGACAATGTCTTTTGGCCGTTGAAACCAGACTTCAGTATTTGGTAACTAGAGGACATGTAAAGATAACCGCTATAAGTCATGGTATACAAAAACCAAAAACACGCTGTGGATTTGAGTTCGCTTTGATTTCATACCTGCGGAATTTGTGCAACATATTGCCTAGGATTGACTTGTTTAACAAACAGTTGACAGTCCTTCATAGAAGAAATAAAAACTATGAAGAGTCAATACGAGCTTTGAGATTACAGTACAGCATGTCCGCTTCACTCAAAGTGATGCAAAACAATATTTCAGAGAATAAAAAGGTTCAAATGAAGCTTTGGCAATGATTCAAGAGGGCGAAAAAGAGAAACTTTGTGTAAAGAAACAGATCATCAAAAACAAAACAAAAAATATCATTTCCATGCCTAGGGATCTATTCAAACCAAATTGTGTAGGAATATGGAAGTTAATTAACTAATTGATAAACAGTTTTTAGCTCCAGTAAACAATATAGCCAAGATTCCATCTTTTAAAGATCCCAAATTCCCCAATTAATTCACCAAAGGTTATCCTAAAAGCTAAACCGAGTATCAGACACAGCAGTTTTCAAAATCCACTGAAATTTTCGAAGAAAAGGAAAAGTGAGAGACTAAAGTGAAAGGATGACAAGTACAGAAACAGAGAGTCTCTATCGAATCAATTACCAAAAAATGTATCAGTCTTCCTATGAACTCAAGCTGAGACTGAGGCTAATTACACTTAAATCTGACTGGTACTTAATACAATCGTTAATCGCAAAAACAGGATAATAATTGCAATGTAATTTCTCTAACCTTAAGAAGATCGATTGCATCAGCAGCCATACGTCCCTTACTCGGAAGACCAAGACGAATCTGATCTCGCTCGATTAAAACAGAGGGAGGAGCTGAACCGTTCGCGACGGTGCTTTGAACGGTGGAAACACAAGAAGTGACAAATCTGAGGCATTTCCGGCGAGGTACGATAACGGAAAATGCAGTGGAAGAAGATGGAGAGAGGAGAGGAGATGAAGAAAGGAAGGAGGAAGAAGGGCATTGTTGTAAATTGGTAGGGAGAAGGATAGACATTGTTGTGGTCGTGATGGCTTTTTTTGGTGATGGCTTTTGGTGAGAGCTTAAGGGTTTTTTTCCTTAATTAATTTGACCGAAGAACAATTTATATAGATGGAGAAGAAAGGTCACAAAAACACACACTTGTGACTTGTAAGAGAGCAAAAGATTCTAGCAACTAGATTCGTTATGCCAAAACCGCATTTTCCATGCGTTTAGTTTATTTTATTTTAATTGTGTCGCCACTTACATTATTCAAATAATTCTTTTATAAAAGGAAATTGATAAATTTTGAGACTGAATTGGAAAAAAAATAATGGACAAAGTTGTTGAGAAAGTCTAGTCGAAATTATGAAAGTTTAGTCGGAATTATTTGTTTATAGAAAAGAGACAAAATTATTGGCATTTTGAAACCGACCAGCATTTTCTTAATCCGAGTTTTAAAGTTACTTACTTCTCCGATTTTCTACGGACAAAAAGGACCATTATTGAAGTCATTAGAGCATCCCTTAGATTATATTGTTTTATTATTTATATTTAACTAAAATTTTAAGTTACGATAAAAAAATGAATTATTATCGGAACAATAATTTTTTAAAATTTATTGAATTTCTAACTAATAAATATAACGAAAATTTATAAAATGCAACAATAACATATATTATAATATAAGATACAAAGAACATATTTTTAAACAAATAAAAAACCATAATTAAAAATACATGATTATCACGAATATAATATATATCTATCATTTGTTTTTTTATTTATATGATATGCAATGAAATATTATGATTTTATTAAAGTTGTGATTGATTATTTACTTAAAATTAATAAATGTGGGTTATATATATATATATATATATTTGAAAGGTAGAAAGATAATTTAGAAATTAATAAGAAATATGATTGATCAAAATATTATTATAATATTCATTTGAAATAAGAGATGAAATAAACCATTGGAGCAAACATTTCTTTCATTTTTGAAGAACTTTATTTTTAAAGAAAAAATAATAGCAACCATTAGAGATGGTTTTAGAAATGGACAAGGAGTTAGATGTGTTCCTACGAGAATACTTTATATGCATACGAGGGAATTGATCATTGGATGCTGCTATTCAACCACTAAGAGCTACACCTACAGAAATGAGGTGTATATATCATTTAGTAAGCAAATTATATGTTTTCATTTGTTGCTTACTCTTTTTTTTTTTGTTCGTTACTCTATTTAATAGTTAATTATACATGTATGTGGGTGTATTATGCCACAGTTAATTTGAGCCATAGCGATTATAAATGTGCGGAAACCAAATTTTACAAACGCCAAGAGAGTTTAGTTGAGCGTAATCGTGAGTTATGGCTGGCCCTAATGATTCTGTACTTAATACCATTGAAATTGATTGGTAGGTGCTGCATGTGGTCAAGTTTCCAGCTATAATGGTCAACAATGTGAGTTTCCATAACAATATGGAAAAAGTTGATAAAAGTAGGCCACCACTTGGAGAATCTTTTATTCAAGGAAATTGTTACAATCTTATGAGTATAATTGATATAGCATGCTTTCATGGTGATAGTTCTTTTAATATGGTAGTCCTTGTGGAAATTAGGTCTGGGCATAAATACTAGACTCAAAAAATTAAATTTGGATTCGACCCGAAAAAGAAGATTTGAATCTGAATCCGAAATACTTAAATATCTAAATAGGTACAAAAATTTAGGATATAAAGAACTGAACCCGAATCCGGACCCAAACCAAGAACCGAACAGGTACCCAAAGACCCAATTTTATAGTTTTTAAGGTATTTTTAGAGTATTCTATGAATATTTTTTGGTAATTTTAGATATTTTCACATATTTTTGAATATTTAAGTATTCAAAAATATTTTTTCGCTATTTTTAGGTATCTTTATGATATTTTTAGGTATTTGTTTCAGTATTTTTAGCAGTTTTTGGGATATTTATCGGTTATTTGGGCATTCGGGTAAGTTTCAAGTTTTTTAAATTTGGACCCGAACTGACCCAAACCTGAATGGAACTGACCCGAAATAGTAACGGGTTCTATTTGGGTATAAATATTCTGAACCCAAAAGAACCGAACCCGAAAGAATCCAATCCGAACCTGACTCGAAGATCCGAACGCCCAGGACTAGTCGAAATTCTAATTATTTATGATACTTATCAATGGATATCAAAACATAGTAGTACAGACCAAAACCATTAAGCAAGTTTATTGGATTCAATATCGTAACCTGATACTAAAAGTGAATGAACACATTCATCAAAATTTTTATAATCTCTCTTCTCTCTAGCTGAGTGAAGAAGAGTCTCCTCTCAGGATTTCATATCGCCGATTAACCGGATATTTGCTTTCACCAAAGTCATCGAACCCATTTCAACGGATTTTCAAGCATCGATTTTCCAAAATTTGGATATCAACCTGTACGATCAACATCTTTTGAAGATACATAGACAAAACATGGAAGAAATGGATTATGATCCTCACTTCCTTGAAAAGCTTAGTGCGATGGCGATCTCGGATGAAACTCCGATAACTCTTCCGGCAAATGGACATTATGAGTCAGTATTCAAGCACCAACTTAGCATAACAAGAAGACTCCTAAACCCGGAACATCAAAATATATCCAAGGCAATGTTAAATATACCCAGAATCTAGCGTATGCAAGGAAGAACTCAAGGAATAGTACTATCTAAAAGTAAGTTTTGCTTTTCTTTCCAATCTGAAAAGGATAAAGCAAAAGTGCTGAATCATAGAATCTGGAACTATTAAGATTGGGGTTTCGTTATATGTGAATCAGAAGCCATTACTGAGGATCCGGAGCTACAAATGATTCCTATTTGGATTAGAATATCTAAGATTCCACCAGAAAGGCTTTCCATTGATACCATTAAAGCTATTGTTAACACCTTCGGGGATGTACTGGAAGTGGATTTTGATCCAGCTATAACTCATATACTTGAATTTGTCCAAGTAAAAATCAAGTTTAAAACTAGTCATCCAGCAAGGAAACAAAGAGAGTTCAAACTACCCTCTAGAGAAACAATAAAAACTGACATTGAATTCGAGAGGATCAGGAATAAATGTCGCTGCTGTCTGGGTATTGAGCTGAGGAAGCTACATGTCCCTAGAAGAAGCAGAATAAAGGAGGAGGTAGAGATGAACAGGCAAAGAATAGCTCGTCAGAAAGTCAATATAGTTAGAGGCAGGACCAAACCAACAAGCAGAACAACACAGATGAACTTTCTGACAAGCTCATTGAGATGCTGGAGAAATGGAAACAAAATAGGTTGACCTCTATTGAGAGTAACAGGGAAGCCTCATATTTTAAGATTCTTAACCTGTTATCTGAAATGCAGTCTCTATCATATCCGATGAGCAAACCGAAATTGGATATGGAGGTTTATTATAATAATGAGAATTCTTCAGCTATTGCCTAGAAAGAAGCTGCCTCTCTGAGTGAATACGCATATAATGATAGACAGAGCAAAGAAACTTATACCCGCAAGAAGTTACAGAGAAACAGAGAAGCAAGCTCTAAACATTTTTGCACGGACAACTCTATTCAAGAAGGTTTGGTGGTTCTCCAGAAACCACCCAATGAACAATGAGTATTATTGGCTGGAACTGTCAGGGGATGGGGAGCAGACTGACAGTTTGACGCCTAAAAGAATTAAGGAATTCCTTATTTCTAGACATTTTGTTTCTTTCAGAATCGAAAAATACTAGTTCTTTCATTGAAGCGGCTCAAAAATGGTTAGGATATGACTCTGTCCACTGGGTAGAACCAACTGGTTTAAGTGGTGGCCTTGCTCTCTACTGGAAGGCTCACGTGTATCTTCAAGTCATATCAGCAAACAAAAACATCCTTGATACCTCTGTATCTTTCGGCCATCAAGACATGTTCATCACATTTGTGTATGGTCATCCGATTCAAGCAAGAAGACATGAGGTTTGGAAACAAATTGAGCAGATCAATAACACGAGACATGGTGCTTAGCTTCTCACTGGAGACTTCAATGAGTTACTATGTAATGAAGACAAGCTAAGTGGCTCTATAAGACCGGACTAGTCATTCAAACAATTCAGAAACCTGGTAACTGGCTGTAAACTCATAGAATTACCGATGCAGGGTCATCCTTTCTCATGGTGTGGAAACAATAATGGTAGCTGGATACGATGAAAGCTTGGTAGATACTTTGGGAATGTAGATTGCTTAATGCTTTTTTCGAGAATCAATTGTCAACTGTTGGATTATATGGGTTCAGACCACAGGCCTTTAAGCATAGTCTTGGTGACTGAACAACAACATTTCCAAAGACGTTTTCTATTTGAGAAGCGATGGACATACAAAAAGAACTCCAAGACTACAATAGAAAGAGTGTGGCGCAACAATCAGAGACCTAGTTCCTCATTGATGCATAAGATTGCAGAAACCAGAAAACAAATCTCTATCTGGAAACAGCATGACCACCACAACTCAGCCATCAATATTCAAAGTATAAGCTCACAGGGAGGATCCAATTCCAGGAAGGGTCGAGAGGAAATATAGTTGCTGAGTATTTCAAGAATCTTTTTCTGACTTCCAATCCATCAAACATTGAACAACTATTATCAGGCATTGAATTCAGAGTTACCATTGACATGAATAACGAGTTAACTAGAGAGGTCTCAGACTCTGAGATCAACTATTTTCTATCAACAATATTGGTCTAGCATCAGAGGAGATAGTGCTCCGAGTCCAGATGGCATGACAACTATTTTCTATCAACAATATTGGCCCTTAGTTTCAAGTTAAGTTTGTAATGAAGTGAAGGAAATCTTTAAAGACAAAAGGATTCCAAAAGAATGAAACTACACACACATCAGTCTAATACCAAAAAAAGAGAATGCATCTGAAATGGCTGATTTTAGACCAATAAGCCTATGTTCTGTGGCTTACAAAATTGTGTCCAAGATAGTAACAAGATGGTTGCAGCCTTCTCTAGATCAAATAGTCTTGGATACATAGAGTGCTTTTACCAAGGCTCATATCAGACAATATCATTCTGGCACATGAAATAGTGCACAATCTATAGACAAACAGACATGGTCACGATAAGTTTATGGCTCTTAAAACCAACATGTCCAACGCCTACGATAGATTGGAATGGCTTTTTATTGAGAAGACGCTGACATGTTTAGGATTCCATAAGGATTGGATAAAGCTCGTTATAAGTTGTATCTCCACAGCCACTTACTCGGTCATCATAAATGGTAATATCCACAGATTGGTCAACCCTCAGAGAGGAATAAGACAAGGCGACCCATTATCACCATACATATTCATCATATGCACATAGGGGCTTATTAATGTGATGTCAAAGACTGAACAGTTGCATAGGCTTTCAGGAATCCAAATTGGTTGTAATGGTCCTTCCATCTAGTAGCTTCTTTATGCTGACGACAACGTGTTCATTTGTAAAGCCAACCAGGAAAAAGCCAACACTATTAAAGAATGCCTAGCTTTATACCAACAAGCCCCAGGTCAGACGATTAATTTTGAGAAATCATCCATCTTATTTGGGAAGACTGTGGAACTAAACATCAAGAATATGGTCCAAAATATTCTTGGCATATCTAATATTAGTGGCATGGGTAAGTATCTTGGACTCCCCGAATGTTTCAGTCAGAAGAAAACCACTATGATGTCCTTTATCACAGATAAATTAGTCAATAGAACCAACAACTGGTTCTCCAGGAATCTATCTCTTGGTGGCAAAGAAATCATAATCAAGTTAGTAGCTCAAGCTTTTCCAATCTATGCCATCACATGCTATCAACTAACAACAAAACAATGCAAAACTATCACAAGCATGGTCAGGAACTTCTGGTGGAGCAACTCTCAACAACATAGAAAGATTGCATGGGTCTCATGGGAAAAACTCTGTCAAGCCAAAACAAATGGTGGATTAGGATTTAAAGATATCAAGAAATTCAATCAAGCTCTCTTTGCCAAACAAGCATAGAGAATTTTACATTATCCCAACTCACTTCTATCAAAGGTGGTTAAAGCTATATTTTTCCTAACATGGAGTTCACTAATTGCAATATATCACAAAATACGTCTTATGCGTGGAAAAGTATTTTGCATGGAAGAGAGCTGCTCATGAAAAGATTAGTTGGAAACATCGGAGATGGCTTTGACTCCTACATTTGGTCATATGGGTTTTCCACCAATAACGAAGAGCCCCAATCAGCAGAAACCTCATCTTTGATGTCTGCTTAAAAGTCAAAGAGCTTATTAATGGAGAGTACTGGAACACGGAAAAACTACAGGAATTGATTCACCTAGTCCTGGGCGTTCGGGTTCGGGTCGGGTCTTTTCGGGTTTCAGGTTTTCGTATTTAGACATATAAAACCCGTTCGGGTATATTAGAATTTTGGGTCGGATTCGGTTCGGGTTTGAATATTTTTATTTAAAACTCTTAAGAAAACTAAAAAAAATCTTTGAGAAATCATAATTTAATTTTAAAAATTGAACAATTTAATTTTTTTTATTCGATTTAATTCATATTGATTACTATATTTGGATTTATAATTATAATTTTGAATATTTAGGTAAAACAAAAGTTTATATATATATATATATAATTAATTTAATATATTTCAGGTATTTCGGGTACCCATTAGGGTTTCGGGTTTTATCCAATCGGTTTCGGGTACTCAAACTTTTATAATGTAAAACCCATTCAGATATTTTGCCGGATTCAGTTCAGTTCCTCTTATTTTGGGTTGGGTTCGGGTTTCAGGTATTATGCCTAGGACTAGATTCACCACTCGGATGTTAAGAGAATCTTGGCATTTCCTCCTAACACAGCAGTCAAACATTCTTGGTTTTGGGGTTACACTACCTATGGGTTATATTCAGTCAAAAGCAGGAATTGGCTTATTATCAAAGGAATAACAGCTGAAACAGGGGAGGAGTTTGAGAAAAACAGACTTAAAATGCTTATCTGGAAGAGAAATTTTCCTCCGAAACTCAAATTATTTCTCTGGCGGATGATATCACAAGCTTTAGCGGTTAAAGAGATTCTTTTTCTTTTTCTTTTTTTTTTTTAGTTAGACTCTGAATTTGAATACGACCTACAAGTCTAATGAAAATGCTTTCGATTGTTTGAATTGGTACTGAGCTAACTATAATGCAAATTCATATTATATTGGTTTACCCGAAATTTTGGTGGATACGGTCTACTTCTTCTTTGTGGTGCAGCCACCAAAATGTGTGTAAAACCAAAAAACAGAGCATACTTAACAGAAATATATTATAATTTTTGGAAGAACAACAATAATATAACATGTCGTATTACCAAACATTTCTGTTGTTGTCCTGATTTGATGCTTCAGATGAGCATTCTTATTCAATCTTTGTCCGGTTCCACAAGACAGGTGCATGTTCAGATGAGTCCAGAGCCTACATAGAGAGAAAAGAAGCAGAACTATGGATTAAAACAGTTGATTTACGCAAGTAAGAATCAGAGTCATGAAATTTTGGAATTTCAAGACAATTTACTTGCAAATATCTGAATGAAAAGAAAGAAGAAACATGGGTGAAGGATCATAACTCAAGTCTCTGATTCGAACAAGAGCTTCGATCCTTGAATATCTTCCTTTCTTGTCTTCGTTTAAACATTATATCACTGAGGCGCCGTGAAATCTTCATTCTCATCAATCATAGTCGTAGTTGTATACGTCAGTGTTCCATCGACAATACAGAGAGAAAGAGAAATTGAGAAATGAAAAAGAAGAGGAAGAAAAGAAGGTTTATTAGAAGATTTGCAATGTGGAAGAATAAAGTCTCAACTGCTCATTTATCTATCTTTCTATACTGTCTCTTCAAATACGAACGGTCAAAGAAACTTTTTGAATTTGATTTAGCCGTTTGTTTAAGATTTAGTCGTTTGCTTAAGATTTGTTAGCCGTTTGATTAAGATTTAAGAGCCGTTCGTATTTGAAGACACCGATATCAGAGTAGCAATCTGGCGTGAGAATTTATCCATTAAAAATCTTTTGAGGATTAGAGATTATAGGCTACGGAAATATTAGTGGCCCAACTATATAACCCAAAAAACATTATAATTAGCCCATCTTTAGTAGATGACTTCAAGTGGCACAGTTTTATCCATGTGGTACACGTTGTGGTTTGCTAGTTTAGTAAATAAATCATGTATTAATTTATTTACTTTGAATAAAATAAATGTCCACTTAGTAAGTGTTCAGTGTTATAAAACGTCAACAATGGCGGCATTACTATATATGCACAGTAAAACTAAAATGTGTCTTTATATACGAACGGTTCGATGTAATCAGAATATAACACACTTAATCACAGAGCAAAATATCTTTCTCTCTCTTCCTTCTCTCTTAGTTTTTAACATTCAGTTCACTGACTCACTGTTTATCATAATCTCCTTCTGTGTAAGGGAGTACTAAAATGGGAGATGTTGTAGTGATCTCTAAGAGCATTGTTCGACCCGAGAGTACTAACGAGGAATCACTTCGAGTTGAGATCCATCTCACACCATGGGATCTCTTCTTTCTTCGATCCGAATACACACAAAGAGGTCTTCTCTTTCCACAGCCCGACCCAAAATCCGATATAATCTCTCAACTCAAATTCTCTCTTTCCGTTGCGTTGAAGATTTTCTACCCATTCGCTGGTCGTCTCGTCAAAATCGAGTCCGAAGATGATGCAACAACGTCGTTTTATCTCGATTGCGATGGTTCAGGTGTCAAATTCGTCCACGCTTCAGCTAAATCCATTTCAGTAAGTGATATATTAGAACCAGTCGATGGTATTGTCCCTTGTTTTTTGAGTCGTTTTTTCCCGGCGAATGGAGTTAAGAACTGTGAAGGGATTACGGAATCACTGATCGCATTTCAAGTAACTGAATTAAGAGATGGATTATTCATCGGATTTGGTTATAATCATATGATTGCAGACGGATCTTCATTCTGGAATTTCTTCAACACTTGGTCAGAGATTTGCTCTAAAGGATTTGAGCGGAGAAATGATCCTCCTCTGCTTCTTCGCGGATGGTTTCTCGACGGAATTGAATATCCGATTCGAATTCCAACCTCGGAGACGAAGATACCGAATCCAATCGTTACTTCATCCTTATTGCAAGGTAAGGTATTCCGATTCACGAGTAAAAACATCTCAGAGCTCAAAACAAAAGCCAACGGCGAGGTTGGTTCAGTTGATCGGAAGATTTCATCGCTTCAAGCAATTTCGGCTCATATGTGGCGATCGATAGTTAGAAACAGTGATTTGAATCCTGAAGAAGTGATTCATTGCAAGTTACTAATGGATATGAGACGAAGGCTAAACCCTCCATTAGAGAAAGAGTGTTTCGGCAACGTTGTCGGATTCGCTACGGCGACGACCACCGTAACGGAGATGCTCAATAATGGGCTGGGTTGGGCTGCATTGCAAATAAACAAAACTGTTGGGTTACAAACAAATGAAGAATTCAGAAAATTTGCTGAGAATTGGGTGAAGAAACCGAAAATACGGAATAATGTAGCTGTGAGTAATTCGATCATTGTTGCAAGCTCTCCTTGGTTCAATGTGTATGGAAATGATTTCGGTTGGGGTAAACCGATTGCGGTTCGAGCTGGAGCGGGAAATACCAGTGATGGGAAACTTATTGTTTATCCAGGAATGGAAGAAGGAAACATCGAGATTCAAACGTGTTTATCGTCTATTGTTATGGAGAAATTAACGAATGATGCAGAATTTTTGAAGAATGTATGTGTTGTTTAAGTAAAATCATTAAAATCGAATTCAAATGTCGTTCGTGTTTTAAATCTTTTATTTAAGGATTTGGTTTGCAAGTTCTATAAAATAAACGTTTGACTGAATACACTTGAAATAATAACTAGTGTAAAATTTGAAAATATTGTTATCAATATTACTAATTCTGATATCGGTAATTATTAAACCGATAACTCTTGTACCATAGTACTATGGATGATTAACAAAACTTCAAATATTTTTGTAGGGAACAAGGGTTACAGTTGTTTGATAATGTCGTGCGTTGGGTTTACAAACATTGTGTACAGATCCTTTTTTTTTTCTTTTCTTTTCTTTTTTTGAAATATACATTGTGTACAGCTCCTTACTATAAAAGATTAACAAGTCTTAATTTTGTAAAGCGCAAATTAGTCATTAAGCAATTTTATACAAAAAAAATTAATAACCCGGTTATAATAAACTTAATCTCAGATTTTCTTAGCCCATTAATCAAGTTTATACATAATGTAGATGGCAAAACTCGATCATGGAATATGCAAATGCATCTGCCGTTAATGGACTTACCAAATGTTATTGGAGTAAAAGACACTTGCCCTATTATTATTATTATTATTATTATTATTATTATTATTATTATTATTATTATTATTATTATTATTATTATTAATATTCCCTAAGAATCCAATTGCATGTTCTTACAAAAATTATGTCTACAATTCAGAAAAATTAGTGACAAAAAAAAATGTCAAATTTTTTGGCATTGAAGACAGAGTTACTTTCAAAAATAACCCTTTGACTTAATTCAATTGCAAATATAACTTATAATTTTCTCTCTCCTCACATACCTCGAAAATACCCTTAGATCTTTAGATAATTTCGAAAATACAATTACTTTTTGTTTTTTTTTTGCTTTTACCCCAACCTAAAATTACCAAAATACATATCTAACCTCACATATTTACTAAAATGTCATCTTCTTCAATTCTACCAACAACCATTACCAACCAAATTCAAACCACTAAATGCTTATGGATCCACCTTTTCCGAGCTCTAATGACTTGTAAACAATCTTCAACCACATTATCTCTATTCTTTCCCCATTTTTATCCATAAATCTCTCAAAATTTCATTTCAACCTTTCAAAAATCTTGAAACTTTGAATTTTGTTGCATCTAACAACATAAATTAACGATTTGAAGCTACATTCAATATTGTGGGCATCTAAATAAGGTATATATAATCTCTAACTGAAATCTTGTAAAGTTTTGAAAAAAAAAGATTTTTCACAAGATTTTTTTTTAAAAATAGATCGTTCATAGGGAAAATTAAAAAAAAAATCTTATATTTCACATCATATTCATTCAAAATGTAATCTTTAACAAAATATAATAAAAAATCAAATTTTTTCACAAGATCTCATTTCAAAAATAAATCTTTAACTAGAAAGCACAAAAAAAAATCAAACTTTCACACAATTTTCTTTAAAAATAAAATCTTTCACAAAAAAGTTCAAAAAAATTAGATCTTTCACATAAGATTCATTTTTAATACAATTTCTAACTATAAAATATACAAAAAATCAAAATTTTCACAAGATCTCCTTAAAAAATTGGATCTTTAACTACAAACATACAAACAAAATCAATACTTTAACAAGAACAAAAAAGCTCAATATTTTCCAAAACAAATCTACCTTTTTGAGAGACATGATGGATGTTGGCCATAGACAAGAGGTTTCGGTGGCAAGAAACTTCCCATGGAACATACAAAAAAAAAGACGAAAATTATGAGAAAATAGTGAAAAATCTTAGATCTTGAAGGAGAAGAGAAGAGTAGACTTACACATTGGCTGGAAAAACATACACGTTGAAGAAGAAGACAAAAAGTGGCTAGGTTTTTTTTGCCATTTCTAAAACTTGTATTTATATGTAGGTTAACTTTCTGGTTACATTGTTGGTTAATTTTTGTTTAGCACAACCCGATTTAATTTTCGGAGGAGGAGACTTCACGTGAAGTCTTCTCATACAGGAGATTTCGGGTGATGTCTCCTCATACAGGAGACTTCACGTGATGTCTCCTCATACAAGAGACTTCGGGTGAAGTCTCCTCATACAGGAGACTTCGGGTGAAGTCTCCATGAAACCCTAAACCCTAAACCGTAAATTTTAACTCTATTTAATATACTATTTTAATTTTACACTTTTGAATGTATGCACAATCTTACTCTCTTGAATGTATGCACAATCTAATAAAATTTACAAATCCCACGTAATTACCATAAAACCCTAAACTATTTCACTCTTGTAGACATAATTTGTTTGTAAGCTTTGTGGTTAGATCTTTATATGCACAATTTATAATTTCTTAATATATGCACAATTTAACTCTTTATTTTATTCCTACATTCCAAATAAAAAATCTACCAAATACCACATGTTTATCAAACTCTAAACCCTAAACCAGTTTGTTTATGGACTTTGTGGTTTGATCTTGTTGATTTTATTTGACCATGTTTTATGGAATTTTTATTTTTAATACTTGATATATGTTTATTATTATATTTTGTAATCAAAATTATAAGCATATTACAATGATTACTATTTTAATTTTAATTACATTTACATAATTAAGGAGGAGACTTCGGGTGAAGTTTCCAGATTTGAATAGAAGACTTCACGTGAAGTTTCCAAACTCGGCGATGGGTATAAAGATAATTTCGTTTTCAGGTTTTTTGTTTGGTCATTAAAGGTAAAACTATTATTTACATGTCCTTGTGGATTACTTTTGGAGATCAAAACAAATGAAATCTATTTTTGTATTCAAAATAATTTATTGAGTTATTTTTGATAATTTCCCTTGAAAATAATTAACGACTAGAGTCACTAGACCAGCTCAACTCATGGTTTGAAAAAAACACTATATATAAACATAAATGTTATTATTATTTTTGCGAAAAGGAAAAAAATGCTAAAACAATCGAATCCGATGATGTTTGTTTACAGTTCACTAACCATTCTTTATATAATATTATCTTGAATGATGATTCTCGGTTTATTCATAAAGAATCGATGCTGAGTTTGCATATTAAAATAATTATGAATGTCACATGCGCCAATAATAAGGATTTCTCCAACCACAAAGATCATCTAAAAAGACATCCCAAAAACAATTCGAAGAATTATTATAATGCAAGATGTGCCTATGATACAGAACGTGTTTTCATTATTGTTTATAATCAATTTTAGGAGTTAAAAATTGAGTGGTAATTAGTAAATTATAGAACAATTACAATTCAAATGCAAATATATGTTTTTTTTTGTTTTTTTAATCGCAAAAATAAATCCTACAAAATATATAAGAAATTCAAAAATTTTAAAAAGAGAGATCACGGGACCTATCATAACTCCTATACAATGAAAACATTCTCTTCCCACGAGAGTCCATTTGGACCCAACCTAACAAATACTTCACACACAAATTCTTGTCCTAACAACACACAAATCTCACAATAAACAATCAACCAAACCGCTACAAACGTTTTAAAATTAATTTCTTAACCAAATTCAATTTCTTTCCATAGAATTTAGTTTTACATCACTCATTCATCCAGAGCTATTTGAGTTGTTCTCTTCTCTGCTATCATCCTCCTGATCACTTTGTTGCTGTTGCTGCTTCTCTTGATTCTCCACCACATTATTCACTTGTTCTGTGTTTGCGTTTCCACCTCTCGAATAAGCCGCGTTAAAAGCGGCTAACATCCCTAGATTCGAATCAGGCACACTTAGCCCTAAGTTCTGAGTCTGTTGCGGCTGAGTTAAAAACGGACCTAATTGAAGTGGACTTCCTCTGTACTGATCCATCGGAAAACTAAACCCCGTTCCCGTCATAAAATGCGTCGCAGCTCCGGCTACAGCTCCACCTCCACCTCCAGCTCCGGCTGAGTTCACAAATGGCCACATCTGAGCACGGTTATTGTTACCACTTTCCATTTGATTACCGCCGGTTGTTGGTACCGGAAGCATCCAGAAGGTGTTTCCAGGTGTTGACCTACTCGCCGGAGCAACCGCCCACATCGGAGCCGTTACAGTTCCCGGTGGTTCACTTTCTTTCAAAGATTTATTCTCGTTCTGTTTCTGATCATTTTCTTTAGACAAATCAACCGATCTATACCGTTTTCTTGAGAAATTCTCACCGTCAGTTCCTGAAATTGTTTCCACCGGAGCTTGATTCTGATTCTGGTGGTGTTGCTGTTGCTGTTGAAGATGATGATGAAACCCTAAAACCGGCGTTGTATGAGCCGCACCAAACGCACCTCCACCTCCTTGTTCATCAAATTGATGATGATGTTGATGATGAGTCAATCCAAGAGCACCATAAAGAGGAACCGATTTCGACGGCGGAGCAGAAAGAGTCGATCCACTACTTCGTAACGAAACACTTAAAGTAGAGAAGTTAGCCGGAATAGTTCCTGTACCTGTAGCAGCTACAATCGCCGGCTCAGCTTGTTGAAGAAGCCACTCAATAGTTTCACCATCGGATTTATGACCTAACTCTCTCGTTAACTGAAAAACCCTAGCGGCACAAAGAGCCGGCATACGAATCCGCCGTCCTCTTCCATCGACTTTCGTGTGACGGTCTTTCGTCGACCGCTTCGTTGTAGTCGTCACTGGACCAGATGAGGTAGTTGCGAGTGTTGAGTCTTCTAAAGGAGTAGATCTGGGGACGATTGAGAGAGATGCATCAACTAGTTGTCTTCCTCCTCCTCCTCCAGAAGCGGCGGCGGAAGCACCGTCGTTGTTGTTACGAACATCGGAGAGATCCATTGTTTAGGGTAAAGAAAGAGAGGGGAAGGGAAATTGGGAATTAGAGTCTGGTGAGAGGAGATGATGAAACGGCCATGGATGCTTGGATTGTCGCCTTCAAAAAATCGTCTCTCTTTTCAGTTTGACTCTTGTCTTCGTCCCAACATCGAAGAAAGAGAGAGAGATGAGAAAAAGGGTTTGATGATGTAAAAGCAGGTGGATGACTTTTCCAGCAAGAGCAAATTATTATTTATTTTTTAATTGAATATTTGCCGTCATTAAAACATTAAAACACTTTTTTTCTTTTGTTTCGGAATTCGGATCATATTAAACGAAATTAATTAGGTTTTTATGTGTTAGTTTGTGTCGGAATCGAAAAACTAAATTGAACCAAACAGAAATAATAAGAACAAAACTGAATCGGAAGCGGCTGAATAATCAAACGGTTCTTAAATTAGAGAACCATAAAAACCGAAACCAAACCAAGATCCGAATAGTTATTTGAAAGAACCAAAATATAATTATATATTTAAAAATAATTATTTCTATATAATTTAATAATTTAAATATCCAAAATTGTAACTATAAATCTAACTTTGTTCATTAATTTGAATTAAAATTACTAAAAAAACCTAAAATATTCATTTTTAATAATTAATTTATGGTTTTTCTTATAAATTGTAACTATAAATCCAAAACTAAGAAAATATATTATAGTTTTGTCTACAGAGATTTAAACACTTTTTGCCGGTTAAGTTTGTGTTATGTTTTTGTAATTTTTGTTGTTAATTAATTTACCTGATGAAGAAAAAAAAATTAGTTAGGAAAACTATAAGTTAAGACTTAAAGAAAGAAAATTACATTTTTTTTTGGGATTTTCACGAATCAAAACAATTTATATAAGTAATCAAAACAATTTAGTAGTGTAACTTTATCTTTCAGCTTTTTGGTGAACTTATTGAAGTGTTTGGTTGACAAAAAACATAATCAAAACAATTTATATAAGTAATCAAAACAATACTAGACTACTAACAAATAAGCATCCATAAATTAGATACGAGGGAGGGACTCTTACTTGGATATCTAACATTGAATTAATGGTTGGTCATTCTTAGAACCAATATTCTTCAATGGCTATTGCTTTGTTTCATGGAATTAGAATTCTCTTTTTGGCGAATGGAAATGTGAGAGAGGAAGAGACCCATTACGGACACGAGGATTGCATTTTTTCCCTATCTTCTTGTTTGGTGAGGCTAAAGGGAGGAGATTGAACATCAAACCGTTCCAAATAAATATATGGTCGCATGATTTATTAGCTTTGTGAGGACCAACCAATTTATTGAAGGTTTTTAGTATATGTGTAATTTGAGTGAAGTAGTTAGTTAGCAGGACAGCAGCCGCTGGTTTAATCTTTCTATATAAGTGATAAAAGAGTTTCAAGTTTGAACTATAGTAATTAGATGTGTGTTTCGGTTGTCAATAAATTAACTATAGAGATGCTTTGGAATGACTTTATAGTATGATTAGATTTAATAAATTAAAAAAATTTCTGAATGAAACTTATATTGTGTAGGAGTTTTAATTGCTAATGAGTTTAATATAATGACTCGACCAAAAAAAATAAGTTTAAGACAATGACATTCTTACGTCTTCCACAAAGTCACACATAATCAAAATTCAGTGGACTGTAAATGAGTTTAGTAACCAAAAAGGTGGGAGGGGTTCTCATGAGATTATGTACTCATGAGTTTGAAGTTCTCATTAGGCAAAAGAGTGATTTAGTAGATATAAGATAGGTCCAATAAGTTATCTACTTTATTCCTCTAATATTTCATGCATATAATTATTTGAAAATTTATGTACACTTATAAAACAATTGTGTTGCTGGTTTGAAAGGCATATTGGTATTTTGACTTGCTCCGACTTGCCGAGGCCATATATGAAGGTTTTTACACACGAATCTGGCAGGTTGTTGTCCCAGAAAGAGTTAGACTTGTGTTTTGGTGGTTGGTCCCTAATCATTTATTATGACAAATGTAGAACGATACAGAAGGCATCTTAGTGATTCTAAATTATGTTCAGTTTGTAAAAGTGATACTGAAACTATTCTCCGTGATCGCCCGACAATGGAAGGTATATAGTGAAGAGTAGTTCCGAGCCAAAAACAGACACTTCTTTTCGGCCACATTACTTGAATGATTATATGTAAACCTTGGTACTACAATCATGGTTGGTGAGGTACCATGGGCTACTCCTTTTGCGATATGGTGTTGATGGGTTTGGAAATTGAGATGTAGTGATATGTTTAGTGTGCGTGGTACATGTCGTGACATGATTAAGTTTGTCAAGGATAAAGTGCATGAGGTGTTTGTAATTGATCGGAAGCTTCGACAACAAGCATCACATGTGCGTAAGGATTTGCGGTTGATTAAATGGATATCACTATTGGATGGCTGGGTTAAAGATAATATTGATAGGGCCTCACACGATAACCGGGGATGGCTACAGTGGGTGGGATTTTGTGTGATTCGAGAGGGGAATGGTGTGGAGGTTTTCTGGTACGGTTAGGCATATGCTATGCTCTGTTAGCTGAACTCAGGGAGTATATTATGGGCTCTACATGGCATGGGAGAAGAAGTTCAGGCGTGTGGATTTAGAGGTTGACTCGAAACTAATGGTAAGTTTACTCAAGATAGGGATAAACGAGTCTCATCCTTTGTCATTCTTAGCACGTATGTGTTTTGATTTTTTATCAAGGGACTGGGTAATCCATATTATACACGTGTATAGGGAAGCTAATCATCTTGCCGATAGATTAGCAAACTATGCTTTTACTTTACCTTTAAGTTTTCATTGGGTTGAGGAACATTTTGATTGGATTGATTCGGCTTTACATGAGTTGAAGGGGTATGCGTGTGCCCAATACAGATTATAGTGTAATTTTTTGGGATTTATTACTCTCTATGTTTCAAAATATAAGAAGTTTTAGTTAAAAATACAAATATTAAAAAATGAATTTATTATCTTTTAAAAATGATTTAATATTTAAATTTAATCAATCTAACCAATCATAAATAATTCTCTATAATATTAAAGGTTAAAAATATCAATTTCATTAAATTTTGCCTATAATTATGCAAAACATATTATAAATTGAAAAAAATAAAAATCTTTAAACCCTTTATATTTTAAAACAGAGGGAATAATAATAAATAAAGGAAATTGTCCCTTGTTCCCGACCAAAAAAAATTGTGTTGCTTTTCTCAACTTTCTTTAAATTTTTCTTTGATATGAATAAAATTATTTATATCTTATGTGATGCAAAATAAATACATATATTATACATAAAAATATATGCCTTTTTTTTTAAGTATCTCCTCATATATTTTTTTCTCTCCTAATTTTTAAGAAAATGGTAGATTTTAAAAAAAGACATGTCAAAAATAATATTTTTGAAATTCTCTCAAAAATTAAAATTAAATAATTTCGGTCTAGTTTTTTCCTTTTTTTAAATTTCAATCTAGTTAATTGGTTTCCAAACACCTAACCTTGCATATGTATATTGCGCAGTTGGTTTCTGAAATTCAAACATATAAAAAATACTTATTGAAGGATTATTTGGACCAAAGGTCCAGAATAATCTGAGTTATTAAAAAAAATAAACAGAAAAATTGATAATTTTAATATACATATTATTTGACAGAGTTGATAATTTTGTTTATTATATTTTTCGACACGTTTTTTAGTGGAATTTAAAAATTTTTATTTACAATATCTTAAAGATAATAAAAATTAAGTTCTATAATTATGGAAGAATTAATTTTCGGAGTAAAAAAAAAGAAGTGGGTCCAAACGAAAGAGACACACATGTATCCGTATATAATTAAAAAAGGATTAGTGAAGAAGAGAAAAGAACAGATAAGCATCTTTTCAGACAGTGAAGCGTGCGTATTTTTGCAGGTGGGGACAGCTCATTTCCAATCCACCTCCGTATCTTCTTTTCACTTTTCCTTAAATCTACCTTTTTTTTCTTTAAAGCTTTTTAAAGATTTATATTTAGCTATATTATGTTCTTCTTTTAAAAAGCCCAATTCACCTTCAAATGTTTAAAAGGTTTCACGCATATTTCAACAAATACTGTTATGCCACTAGGTTGCAGTGTGGGCACCATTTGCAAATATTTAATATGCTAGTAATTTACATTTCAGCAGAACGTATTTGTAATTCATTTTATATTTTAGTTTGTAATGTTTTCTCAAATTTGAGTATGAGTCAATATCTCATATAGTTTTGGACGCAGACATGTGTCTAAAATCATTATGATTAATTCAAACTGATATCACTTATTTATTTGCTAGAAGATATAACTTATTTCCATTCCATACTTCATAATTCACATTCTGAATCATGGAGTTATAAACTCTGAACAGTCCTAGTTCATGCTAAAACCAAGCCACAACACTATTGCATCTTTATACGACTTAAACTGTGTCTACTCACACAAAACTTCTAAAGTAAACAATGTTGACTTTTCTATTTTGGGTCCTAACATTTCAACTTCATCTTTATAGACCAATCGTCCTGATCTGCCTCGAGTCGTGTAGAAGAAGTACGAACGACTTTAAACGAAACAATCAGACGAACAAAAACCTTTTTCTTTTACCTTTACACTTTACTAAAAGTCTAAAACAAAGAGAAAAAAGTTAATAAAACAAAAGCTTTTATCTCCGTATATTTATTTGCATCCAAACTTGTTTCTCTTTAAGGTTCTCAACAAGTCTTTAACTATACGGCTTAGTGTCCGTACACTTGGACCAATTTTCCAGTAATATCTGACTTGGTATGCTTCATATTCAGGTTCCTAGTCCTCACTTGGTTTCTAGCAGAGGCACTGAACTTCACAAGACTTGGAATTGTCCAAGCATATAGGCCCTATAAGAGGTTTGACCAATAGCAATGAAAGACTAAGTGTAGATGTGCATTCTAGGACCGAGACTGATCTGAAGCAATCAAATATTTTGACATTTGGGAAATTACTACAGAAAATGTCATCAACTTTACATGAAGCATTCACTCGAAGGGAATGCACCATTTTACCAGTAACATAAAATACAAACTAACAGTGGAGATCATAGTACAACTCCACATATGAGTGAATTATTTTGTCCGGGATTCGATTAATTCGTCCCATATCACAAGTCTGCTACAACAATCACCAGATAAATGAAGTCCAGGTGTCTGATCTTCGAAGTAAACCACCTCAGGCAAGCCATCTGCTGGAAGTAATATGGATTTTCAGGTAATGGAAACCAGGTGCACTGGTGAGTTAACTTATCAACCGTAAAAAATAAAAAGCAATGACCGGGGGAGTTATAAGGTGTGCGGTGAGACAGTAGATCAGGGCCTGATCTTGTTAAAATGCAAGACCCTTATAGATCTTGACTAAAAGTGGAATTGACTCATCACTGATACAGAGTCACGCCTACAGTTGGAATCTTTGCCTTTTAGGGAAAGACTTGAGAACTGAGAGTCGAGATCTTTGCTATTAGAACGTCCGAGACTTGCTGATGGTTTATGAGTCTGTTGTTGTTGTTGCTGATACAGTGCTCGAAGTCTTCCAATTTCCTTTTCCAACAAGTCCTGTTCCACTGGAAAATACAAAACTAGTGATATATACAATCTCAAGTATGAGCTGTAGTACTACTTTGCTACAAATTTGAAACTCTTTTCACAGTCCCCAATGTATTAGATGGTGCTTTGAATAGCTAAAATGTATAATAGAACTTGTTGGTCAGTTTTTTAGTATAACAATACGACTACATACTTCGACAAATTTGAGAAAAGTACTGTTCAATCTAGCTAATACTTAGGAACTATTTCAGACTAGAGAGTGAAGAATTTAAAATAATTATTTTTAATAAGTTGAGAAACTTACATTGTTTGATCCGCTTCTCCTGAGCTATAGTTTCTAATCGCTGCTTAAGAGCTTTATTTTCCATACTCAGGATAAGATTCCTCTGGTTCAGAAAATCAAGCTCAGCTGAAACTTTGGAGCCCTCTGCCTGTAGGTACATATTAAATTTACACTTCAGTGCTCCCGAAATTGTAATCTATTTGATTCAAATACATATCTTCTAAATGAAAAGTTTTTTTTAGCCTTACCTGCAATGTTTGTACATTCCTTTCTAGCTCAGATATATACTGGAGCTTACGGACCCGTGACCGTTGTGCAAATTGCCTGCAAGAGGCAGTACGTAACCATGTTGTTATAAAAAAAAGTTAATCCAAAATCACTAATCATTTCATCTTTTGTTACCTGACATACGATAATATGAATTTAAGTTGTGCTCAAATAACAAGTAAAGAGATCACATACTGTTTGGCTCGTTTCGTATTGTCAGCCTCATAAGTCACAGGCTGAGGAATGGAGTTGTTTTCCTCGGAAGAGAACAATTTCGGGTCATGAGAAAGAGGTTCGGTGTAGTTCTTTCTTTCTGGTATTATTGTTGTGTCTTGAGAGATATATGATGATCCCATGTTTTTCCCACCAGCACTCTCTCGAGGGAAAGGTAGCCAAGAAGGACGTGCACCAGATGCCACCAAAGAATCCTGCTGTCGAGTTTTCGGTTTTAGATATTTAGCATCAGAGTAGAAGGCAGCGTCCTGAGCATTTTTGTTCCGTTCAAGCTCCTGGATTCCTCTTTGAGTGGAAGAAACCGTATTCCTATAACTGAAATCATTCTGGAGAGTCAAACTTATGTTTGTAGCATTAGCCATGTCTAGATATGCGTAAGAGTCACTTGAAGAACGCCGATGACCACATTTCCGAGCAGGGCTATCTGGCTCATTGAGAAGATCATCAAGCCAAAAGGGAAGCTCTTCTACCAAATGGCTCTCAGATGAAGTTCGCTGGTGGTGCATTTTCTCATCAGTAAACTTCTGAACATGCCTTGAACCAACCAAACTACTGGGAATATACTCTGAATACGATGCTGATACACTAGGAAACGGAATTCTTGGAGGGAGCAAAGCATTCTTCCCTGGATACATCAAGCTTCTAACACTCTGTGATCCCTTGGAGTTAGCCATTGCAACCCTTGTCTGCCATAATAACAGTAAGAGATTATCCACTAATTCATGAAAACAATTGCATCAATCCCACTTAAATCATTCATTATGAGCTGTTCGAAATGCAAACAACCAAAGATCAAAAGGTAAAGATAGATCTGACTATTGAAACCACTGCATCAACCCAAAAAAAGATCTTATTAAGCTCACCCTAAGAAACCCAGTAGCAAGTTTAGAACAAAAGAAAGTAAACAATGAACTAAGAACACTTTAAAATATTACACAAAATTTGATTACTTCTATTATAAATGAAAAGCTGACAAATTAAAGCACATCACTCTAGCTGACCCATTCAGACAAGACCAGAACAGCTCATCGCACTAATATGCTTGCTTTCTCATTAAGCTAGATCAACAAATACACTTGTCTCATACAGGGACTAATAATTTATCAACTCAACTAATCAAACTTCTTAAAACATCCAAGTTCATCAATAATTCTTTTCATCTTCTTGCATTCTCCCACATCATATAATTGAACACTAATATTGAGAATCCATAAATAGTAAGTTTCTTTCCTTGAGAATATATGCTAATCAGATGAAAAACTACAGATTCGTATTCTTCTTGTCACCAGTTTCCAATAAATGATTCTATCTCAAACTTAAAAACGAAGAACAAACTAACCAGTTAAGGACAGATCCAAATCGGAGATAATTTGATAAAACAGAAGTTGAAACTGATAACAGTAAACTCCACCGGAGATCTTCCTTTGGAAGAATCTAAGGGAGACTCTTTGCTTATCTCTGTGTCTTATCGTTGAAGGAGAACAAGAATCTCTCGACTCTGAAAAAGGGTGATGAGAGAAATTTTCAGAGAATTTAGTCCTCAAGAAGTAAAATTAAAGGCTTCTCTTTTGACTTGGGCCCTTTTGATTTTCTTACTTTTAGTATTTAAAAATCATCCTAAATACTTTTTTATATTTTAATTTTGGCCCGATGTTTCTTTTCCGCGGATTTGTGATTCAAATTTCCACTATACGAATGAGTGAATTATACTTTTTGAGCTGAAACATATGAAAAAGCTATTTATATACCTTTTAATATTTTTTAGTATTTATTTTTGAGTTTTTCGAATTAATCATGGAATTAGGCAGTATATCTCATAATTAATTAAAGTTCGGTTTAGTCGGTCAATGTGGTCTAACCAAAAGTGATCAAACCTGAGTTAATATTATATTTGAATTTGGTTTACTCATTTCTATTCCATATAAGTTTTTTTTTTCATCAATTAGATTGACAATATTCAGTCAATATTTTTTTTTTTCACTCTTCAGTCAATCCTTCAACCTCAAATTTATCACATATATTTAGAACCAAAATTTGAGAAAAATATAAAAATATTTAACTACTTGATCAATTAATTATTTTATTAACGATGTTATTTTGAGCATGGCAAATGGTAATGTTCTCGGATCTAAATAAGCAATTAATAAGTTTTAAATATAATGAAAAAGTCGAGTTATTCTCAGTTTGATATTTAAGATGATCTAACTAATGATTTGGTATCATGTTCGATTTTTATCTACTGCATTATGATAGTTTAAAAAAGAAATTTTATGGGTGAACTTTAGGCTATGGATCAGGTCTCGTCGATCCAATTGTTAAAAAAAAATATAACGAAAAAAGCAATCAAAACAAAGATACATATCAATTTTCTCACACCAAAGATTAAATCCAGAATAAAGCATGTTTTTTTCGTAGCAATATTATATAATTGTTGTGAATTTCAACGAGTAAAAAGTTTTTATTTTCAAATGTTAAAATATACAAAAAGAGCATAGATAGAGAAAGACATTAATCTAGTTACAAATTACACGTCATAAACACTACACAATGGAAGGAGTATCTTTTGTCAAAGATCATGTCTTTAGCAAATGGACCATTTATTTATTTGTTTTTATAATGATTGGTGAGTTGGAATTGATCTGTTACCTAACTTAAAGTTCAACATGGGCCAAGTTGTTAATTATATTAATATCATATAAACTCTATATTTTTATTTTTTTTTGGCATTCATATATAAATTTATATAGGTCCACAAAACAAAATGACAAAAACAAAAATGTAATTAAATTCAATTCTTTTGTTACCAATCCAGTCTGTGGCGGCCCTAGTATTTCCACGACCTTATGATGTTTATCATTCACATTATATTATTAAATAATCCTACTTGTTCATCGACTTTTATATAATAGATTATGTCACAGACTTGACCAAATATTATTCTATTATCCACGATTATATATCTATCTTTTTTTGACAAACCCACGATTATATATCTATCTATTAACGTATTTATGAAGCTTGCGTGTATAATATAAGATAAGAGGGACAAGAAAAAGACCATAACGATAAGAAAACTATGGCAGGCTGATGAAAAGTGATTGATGTGATATACAAGAAAAAGTGATTGATATGTCTGAAACAGATATAAAAAAATTATTGGAAATTAATTATAGACAATCTGCTATGAGGTGAAGCAAAGTAATACACAAATAATTCAGATCCTCAAATATTGATAGGAAGATTTTGTGAGCATATCATAGAATT
This sequence comes from Lepidium africanum, assembly GCA_900406405.1. NCBI lineage: Eukaryota > Viridiplantae > Streptophyta > Magnoliopsida > Brassicales > Brassicaceae > Lepidium > Lepidium africanum. Next base: position 1,919 of record OVAX01000245.1, on the reverse strand, counting down.
ACAGATATTTGGTAGGTTTTGTCGACAAATCAAAATTTACATATTAGGAATGAACTTCCAAAGTTAATACTACAAGTTTTTAGTTAAACAATAATATCGACAAAATCTAACCTATACAATCTCAATTATATTATAAATTAGTAATTATAATTTTATCCATTAGTAAAACATAAATTTAGTGTTGTTGTCTTTTTCAAAACTGGAGTTAATCTTAAAGTTGATATTCTCATTATTGACAACAACAAAAAATTGTTCTATTTTTTTTGAGAAAATTCAGTATGATTTATTTTGTATTCGCATAACTATTTGCCTATTTGATTGAAGTCTGAAGACGTTTTAACCCAACGAATTTAGAGGGGAAAAAACCCTTAATATAGATAGAAGTTTAGCGTAAACAAAGGCTTAAAACAAAACAGCAAAGCCCTTTATAGTTTTCAAACTATTTCTCTCTCTCACCTTTTGAAGGAAGCAAAGATAACTTAGGTTTCAAGAAATCAAACCCACAAAGAATCAATTCAACATAACCTCATTCTGCTCTCGCTTTCTCTTCTTTGATCGCTTATGTTGCTTCCTTGAGTTTATCTCTTTTCTTCAAAAGAATGAGAAGCAGCATCTGAGAATCGATCCATTGATTACTGTAAGATGAAATAACAGATTGAGAGCAAGAAAGAGGTTAAATTGATAATCACAATGGAGATACAAAGGATTAGACAATTGTTGTCTCTTTGGTCTAATTTGAAGAGTAATCGAGTTTCTCTTACCGGTGGGAATCACACAGCCGCTAGGTTCTGCACTCGCTAGGGTCGTCTTTCTCAAGCCTGTTCTTTCTCCTTTCCTCTTCTTTGATTTTCAACTGCACATTTTGCACGCTCTCTCTTTGTCTCAGCTTTTAAGACAAGAACAAAACAAAGATATGGTGTTTGTTAATGTCCAAGACTTTCACTCTATGTGTCAAAAGCATTTTCACTACATCTCAAAAAGGAGGGACCATTCAAGCTTTTCTTTAGGCTCTGCAGAATCTTTCCTCAAAGCTTCTCGTTGTGAAATCATGAGTCTCTTTCTGAGATCAATGCTTTTGGCTTTGTTGTGTTTATCATTTACTTGGTTAAGTCTCCTTAAGTATGGAACTGCTCCATCTAAGTCGGTTGAATCTGACCATTCTGAGATATGACTGCCTTTGCTTCTAAATGATTTGGAGAAGGAAGGTCTCATTAAACTCGGAGATAAAGCACTCTTCTTAAGTGGAGGAGAAGATAAGGTCACTGTTTCTTCATACTCTCAAACAGTGATCGAAACTGAGATGCTTCTTGTATCTGCAGACGATCAGGAGACGCAGAGCTTGGTCCCAAATGAGACCTTTGATTTTGCCTTTGCGCATTCTCGACACATCGATTCTGGTGAATTTATAGACCGGACTCTCAGAGTTGGTGGCATCCTCACCGTTCAACTTAACCTACAAGATCTTCGTCCGGATTTCATGAAATACACAAACTATGAAATAGTTGACGTAAAGAGCTCTGAGTACACAGTAATGACAATGAGGAAAACAGGGGAAACAGAGCAGAAACAGAGCTTTTTGGCTACTGGAAGAAAGCTTCTCAGTATCACAGAAGAAGATGCTAAGGAAAAAGCATTGAGCAAGCTAGAGGATGCATTGCTTGAACCACCAAGAGCAAGCTAGAGGATGCATTGCTTGAACCACCAAGAGCAGCTTCAAGGAAATCCAGAACATACTTCAAACGGACACGTTACCTTCCAGACCTTATGGGAGACAGTTTGGACCTTGGTGTTGAGTTGTGGAGACTGATTTGCGAGGAATCCCTTGATTCCCCACGCTGAGCAGGGGTCAGGGATTTTGTTTTTGGGCTTTCAGTTATTTATGGGCTGTGTGGCCCAAATCTCAATATATATATATATAT